>JAGDQP010000369.1:0-29065 GCA_022664845.1 Lepisma saccharinum
TCTTCATCACCTACGGCTCGCTGATGATATAGTCCTGTTTGTTTCAAATACAGAAGAACTACAAACGAGAATGGAAGAACTGAGTAACGAGAGTTCGAAAATAGGCCTTAAAATGAACTTAAGTAAAACAAAAGTAATGTACAACCAACATGCTGCAAAGAAGAAAGTGAAGATTAACGTAGAGACAATAGGCATAGTTGATGAGTATGTTCACCTAGGCCAGCTCAAAACTTCGGATGCCAAGTTGATGGAAGAAATAATCACAAGTTGTAAAATGGTGTGGAGTTCGTTTGAAAGATTACACTTTATTTTCAAAAGCAAACTACCAATGTGTCAAGCGTCAAGTTTATAATCAATGTGTCTTACCAGTAATGATGTATGGCTGTGAAACTTGGATATTAAATTCAGAAATTACTTAAAGATTAAGAGTCACACAAAGAGCAATGGAGAGATGTATGCTAGGAATAACTAATAGGGATAGGAAGACAAATGAATGAATGGATTTGCGCACAAACAAAGGTATAAGATATAATCAAGACTGCGAAGAAGATGAAGTGGAGATTGGCTGTTCACATAGTTTTTATATTGTATAGGTAGTCTAGGGATGTCAACGCCACGGCTCGGTTCGGCTCGGCTCACCGTGAGCCGATCCGAACCCAGCGCGGCTCGCAGCGAGCCGAACCGAGCCGAGCCGGGGCTCACAGCGAGCCGAGCCGTGGCTCACTCATATTGAGCCGGGCTCACTTCGGCTCGGCTCGAGCCGAGGCGGTTGACATCCCTATCCCGAATGCTACGCCAAGCTACGGGGGCTCGGTGGATTGAGTTTGAAGTTAAGTGAGGTTGAGGTTGTTTGATTGTGGTTGAGTGAGGTCGAGGATGTAGACGCATCTCTAGGTCGAGTTTGAATTTCGCACTTAACGTTAAGGTTGGATGAAAGCGAGGAAAAAATTGAGTAGTAATAATGGTGAGGATCTAAGGATGAGGTATGGAAATTATTCCACTCCTCATGAAAAGAAAACACCAATTATACACGAGTCAATGAAAGTACGTCAGAACTAGAGCTCAGACTATTCAAAAATTCGATGATACCTTGCATATCATAGATTCGAATGTATTAATACATTTTGGTAGGAGTAGTTCGGAGCCCATTGTACCAAGAACTGTAGGTTCTGTTCTTAGAAGCTTTCTAGCTCATTTAGAATGGTAATATGAAACAAACAATTAAACCGGAGTGAAGCATGTCGTGGTGCTCTGCATAGTTTTATTTCGCAGTAATACATTACGTAAACTTTATACAAACCAGTACTCACACGTGGCAGTGCAAATTTAAGCACGCCAATCCTCCTTCGAAAAACTTTATAACCTCTGTCCTACGCCACTTTTTCAATACTTAGATTTAGGTACCCTGGACGCTCGCTTGCCCTCACCCCCTGTTGTTTTTATTAACAAACGATATCGCTAATCACTTGCCAAACCCCAACGATCAGGAAGGCTTAAATACACCGAGAAATTAAACAAAAGGAAAGTATTTGCATTGCTGCAGCGTTTGTATCATCAAGCCCTATTTTACAACAGGAGTCTCTCGTGTCGGAGGTCCAGATTTACTGCACGTCTATCCAAATATTCTTTTCAAGCGATACAGTAGACAAATACTTGTTCTTTTTTAACGTTTCCAGCCGTATTCAGAGACGTCTTCTGAAGCGACTAACGGTGTACTGACGAGTGACTAACAGCTGACTAGGTGAAGTCGTATTGAGAAAGGAATTTTATGTGCTAGTAGCGCCTAAAGTAAGTAACATACTAGTTGCATGCTTAAACAAGGTGTAATTCTAGTTTTGCGTTGTACAAATGACCTATCGGAACTTTTGAGGACAGAAAACCAGGAAAAGGATATTCATAATTACTTGACAGAAATTGAATATATTTTCCTGCACAACACATTTTAGTAAATTCAAAACGCCAAAACCATCTTTTTAAATACAAAAATGACTCAGATAGGTGGAACGCATGATAATTTTGCAATGCTACTAATACGTGTTGAAGTGAGTTGTTCCACATGTTTGCTTCGAGACACACTTGGTTAAAACAAGCTAATTTTAGTTATTTTGATTTTGAGAACCCGTCGAAGATATTAGATATTTTTTTAACTTTCACTAAATCCAGTAGTAACTTGAATGTAATAGTTATAAATAAAACTTTACCTCTTACATTATTTTTACTATGATACATTAAAATTGAATTCAAGTACTACGGGAATTTACGTAGAATCCGAAATTTAACTACTGAATTGGAAAAAATATCTGATGGGACCTTTTACTTATATAAGCTCAAACCACCTGTGTACCTAAGTGGAAATATTCGTCCTGAACAGAAATTTCCTAGATGTTTTAAATAAATTCAAATTCAAATATCAAGTTGAAATAGTGAGATTTAAGCTTAAATAATCCAGTATCGTAGTAAATCACATTGTACGATGATGCCAAGGAATTATGTGTTTTCTACGAACAGTCCTACCTTTCATATTTGGGGTTTATATGTTGAAGGCTGACACGGAAATAAATAGTATTCCTTTCTTAACGAGAATGAATTTGTTTTGCCATTTAAAGCATATGTTCTAATCTAGAACGATGATAGGACCTATCTATAAGACATAAGGAAACAAACACTTCCCATGCCTTGGTACTGAGCAATGTTCAACTGAATGGACAAGAGTATAAATAGAAATACAGATTCGAGATCTCTTTAATAAATCCACTTCTAACATTAGATATGCATTGAGTCAGGCGTTCTTTTTCTGTATGTGATCCAAGGATTCTTCCAGACATTCGTTGATGAGGGTGTCCGCCTACAAATCGTAGCGCACACACACTAACATAAAATTATCACGTTTAGAAATCGATGTAAACCCTGCAAAACTCTGCTTACATCTCTTTACTTCGGCTATATACCCTTAAACTAAAAATTATGGCAGAATTCGTGATGCTATCTTTTCGAGTTTAACGACCGGTCCATTGAAATAATGTCACAATAACGCAGATATTACACTAACAATGATTTGGTTAGGTTATGAAAATTCAAATTAACTATCTGTTTCTAAAGCTACGTGCGTTTTGCTGCCGTGCGTTTTGCTGCCGTGCGTTTGGAGACCCGACCCTGAATACTGATTTATATTTGAATGCAAATGATGTTACTGTTAGCACTAATAACTAGATTAATACTTTTTGTATCTTGATACAGGTAAGACGCGTGTATATTTATGGTTAGGTAAGGTAGGTTAGGTTACCAGTTTCATCTCGGGAGGTAACGAAATTCATTCTGGGAGATATCAGAATTGCGTGGTGTGACCGAAGAAAACCCTGGTGAAACATCAGTTTCGGTAGGCGGCCACTGGGATCATTCCCAGGATATTCTGGGTCCATTAAGTTGTCCCCCCACCATACCAAATTTTAGAAATAAATAGCCTGCCGTTTTGCACCCATTTTGCACCGTTTTGCACCCAAGTTTCGCGTTTTGCACCGCAATAGTTAAAAAGTTATAAGCTCTTTTACCTGAGGGGGTGCAAGTGAATGGTAGACCCGTACAGCAAAATTTCAAAATTCAGACAGTTCCACATAGTACACAACATATTGCACTCGTATTGCACCGTTTTGCACCGAAGTTTCGCGTTTTGTACCGCAATAGTTACAAAGTTATAAGCTCTTTTAACTGAGGGGGGCCAAGTTAATGGTAGCCCCCTCAGTCATTTTTCTCGAAAACAGATAGTGTACCGGTCTGTGCTCGTTGTGTACCGTTTTGCACCCACTTTTCGCGGTTTGCATCGCAATGGTTAAAAAGATATAAGCTCTCAAATTTGTGGAGGGCCAAGTTAATGGTATCCCCCTAGAGCAAAATTTCGAAAATCAGACAATTACACATAGTGCAACAGATTGCATTCGTTTTGCACCATTTTGCACCCGAGTTTCACGTTTTGCCCCGCAAGAGTTAAAAAGTTATAAGCTCTTCTATTTTGAGGGCCCAAGTTAGTGGCAGCGCTCCCTGAGTCAATTTTTTTCGGAAACAAGATATTGTACTGACCTGTGCTCGTTTTGCAGCGCCATGGTTAAAAGTAAATAGCTGGCATATTTTGGGGCAGCCAAGTTAATGGTAGACCCTACTGCAAAATTTCAAATGTAGACAGTGACACATAGTGCAGTAATGGTAAGTGCGCATTGTTGATAAAAAAAATTGAGAAAGAGAAAAGTCTCGCGATTAAAAAGTCACTACAATTTATAGGCTCCCGCACTAGGAGACTTAAGTTTCTCAGCATTGAAAAAGATTTCAAATAACTTGTTGCAAGTTGTTTCTGGTTTGTAAAGAGCTTTGTAAACTTCGTAGTTTGGGCCATTTTAGTAACTAATGACTTCGGCCCTTCTTGATTCCACTAGATGTCTCTAAAATCCACAAACATCCAGGCTCCAGCAGAGATTTGAGCGCTCAAAACCTTGGAGACGCTGGCCTTTAGTCTGAGACAACACGACAATCGCGGTATGCTGCTCTTCATTTAAGATGAGGTAGAAAAGACAAAAGAAAAGTCATAGGATTCATTCAATTGCAAGACAGAGACTTTAAATGAGCAGTTTTATAAACTCGTTGCATCTCTGAATTTCAAAATTTATTTATTGTCTTTTAGCATCTCTATCTCTGGGTGGGATAAACTAAGCAGAGGATAGGGTAGATATCGGCCAGTATCTTACTTAAGGTACCATCCTCAGCATTCGCCTGATGAAAGCGAGGAAACCCTGGAAAACCTGTGGAGTTCGAAATCGCGTGCCTACCTTTTACCAATCCCAGGTCAGCACCGTTACCACCTGGACCAGGGGTGCTGAATCTTTGCAACTTTGGGAGAAGACAAAAGAGGTTCGATTATTTCAGGATAAGCATGGTTGGAAGGATTTTATAATTTGTTATTCGCTCTTAGTCATATCATACAATTCACCAAAATTTTAAACTTTTTGACTGGGTGTATACAGCCACAAGAAAGATTGGCTGCAACATTAATACACTAGGACAGTAATGCCCAATCTCCTGCCCGTGGAACAGATCTCACCCGCAACATTTGCCTTTTTGGGCAGCCACATATGTTGCATTTGTTTGCCATAATCATGTCGCAAGAGGGTTTTATTTCTCATTCTTAATCTATACATGAAGTTAACTGAACTCAACTGAGAAAAGACAGAATGCAACCCATACTAATAACATAAAGTCATGTTAAGAATTATAAGTACCAAAAACATTTTTTTTTGTTTTGGCCTTTTGCTATATATATTTTCACAAACATAGAAGAAAGTGCTACATTTTAATGTTTCACATGGGCAAAACGAAGTTGGGTATCACTGCACTAGGATGTTGCTGACTTACGATAATTATTTACTTCGCAATACTTTTGAGAGAGAATTTTACAAAGATAACACATAATTCGGAAGTTGTAAGAGAAAATAACATTTCTTAAACTTAATAAACAACTTCCAAACATTTACTTGGATCTCTTCGACACTAACCTCTTCAATCAATCGCATTCATAAGACCGCCTATTGTTGTGTTAATTTAATTAACTTAGAAGTTGCTCTATGAAAATACTTTACTGCTAATTAGCAAGCTAAAATGAGTGTAATCTAAAAAGAATTTGTTTTCACTGAACAATAAAATGATGCGGGTCACCAATTAACTTGTCATGCTCCACGAAAAAAGAACCTTCTTCTTTTAAATAAAAAAGAACAATATAAATATTGTGGTGTAAAACTATCCCAGTGCGATTCCACAACACAATCTATTTCTGCTTTTTAAAATTTGACTAGAGGACTATCATTTTCTACTCCCGTAAAATATATGTGCTTATAACTTTTTAACTATTGCGGTGCGAAACGCGAAACTTGGGTGCAAAACGGTGCAAAACGAGTGCAATCTGTTGCACTATGTGTCACTGTCTGATTTTTGAAATTTTGCTCTAACGGGCTACCATTAATTTGGTCCCCCTCAGCTGAAAGAACTTATAACTTTTTAACTATTGCGGTGCAAAACGCGAAACTTGGGTGCAAAACGATAAGCTATCTATTTTCGAAAAAATTGACTGAGGGGGGGCTACCATTAACTTGGCCCCCGTCAGTTAAAAGAGCTTAAAACTTTGTAACCATTGCGGTACAAAACGCGAAACTTGGGTGCAAAACGAGTGCAATCTCTTGCACTATGTGCCACTGTCTGAATTTTAAATTTTGCTGTACGGGTCTACCATTCACTTCGCCCCCTCAGCTAAAAGAGCTTATAACTTTTTAACTATTGCGGTGCAAAACGCGAAACTTGGGTGCAAAACGGGTGCAAAACGACAAGCTATCTATTTTCGAGAAAACTGACTAAGGGGGTCTACCATTAACTTGGCCCCCCAAAATATATGTGCTTATAACTTTGTAACCGTTGCGGTGCAAAACGCGAAACTTGGGTGCAAAACGGTGCCAAACGGTAGGCTCTCTATTTCTACAATTTGGTATGGTGGGGGGGCCAACTTAATGGACCCGGATATTCTTATTGTTGAGGAAACGCTCTACCAACTGAGCTATGGCCGCTCACATTCACGTCTTTATGTTTCCATTTATGTTAGTTTCACGTGTTCAATCCACCAGTTTCCAACATTGACAAATTGCCTCGTTAAACATATTTTGTATTAAAGACAATGATTATAGATTAATTCTGATTCGTAGTTTTCCTTCTATGTTCATAAAAACACGTGCTATTATCTATTCTCTTTAAATACATTGGTGCTATTTTGTGTATTGCTAAGTGTTAAATAACTAATTTATATACTTTACATTGTATGGACCTTTCAGGATGCTGGGAGCTAAGCTTGTCACATTGCTGATGATAACTGTCGGCGAGCACTATTTCGTGGTACGAAGTGGGAAGGTAGCAGCAAAGGTCTTACTTAAGGTAATACTCGATATTTGTATCCTGAAACTGAGGACAATCGTAGGAAACCTAAGTGAGGAAGGTATTAATAACTTGCTGATAAATCCGCCCATTGGTGCATGATCAATAACATATGTTGCCATCGCTCATAGCTGGTACCGTTTTTAAAATTGTTTACCAATACTGAACTGCAGTGCTGATAGTATCTTCTCTAGTAGTCTACATAAATGTAGAGTTTGGTGTAGATACGTTCAACGATATTGGAACAATTTTAAGTGTTAAATTTTCGAAATTGGTTGGCAACGCTTACAACTTTGGCGCCTAGAAAACCTGTATGATCTGTGCCAGTAACTAAATGGAAAATTTAGTGCTGATATGTGGAATGCATGGAAGTAATTTCAAATAATACATTTCGAAATTAGTTGACAACACTAATTACTTCGTCGCCTGTGATGTAATCACTACCTCTGTGAAAATTCCCAGTTTCAACATGCTAAGTTTGTTCCTAATCAAGTCAAAAATGTCGGAGTAATTATAAATATTAAATTGCAGTAATTTGTTTGCAACACTGACACCCATAGTGCCAATAGTATCTCCACGATACACAATCATATACCTAATGCATATGTATACAGAATTTAACGTTTATCAATGGACGTGTGTCGATTTGTACTTAGACATATGTAGAAGTATATAAAATGTATATTTTATAAAATAGATCAATTATTTTATGAAATAAGTGGTCACACTGACACTTGCGGACAGAAACTCTCACACAATGTTTGTATTGTGTCGAATAATGTGTGTCAAGCTTGGTAATGACACGCCAAAATTGAAGCAATTTTTAAAAATAAACATTTGCCACAATGGCAACTCAGACGCAATATCAAACCCGGTATACTTGTACGACCTGGCCCAGTATCTAAATAATACGTGCGCGAGAGGATGGGCCTGGTGGCTGAGCGGTCTGCGGCGGTAGGCCATCGGCTCGAAAGTTCCGGGCTCAAGTCTCGGCAGGGGCATGGGTGTGGATTTTAACAGCTAAAGGGAGAATCGTGAGGGACCGAAGTCCAAAGTTACTAGACTGGCCCATATAAAAATAAATTTTACAAAGTTTTTACGTGCACAAAATTTGATGGAAATCAAGGGATGCATGTAGATTTGGATACTTGCGTCTAGGGCGAGCGCGCGTGGTAACAATGTCTCTGTGCAAGTCGCGTGTGCAATAAATAAAAAAAACACTTAACCTGACTCACTTAACTTCCAAGTACCTTTGGTCACTAATTTCATTGAACTTCCTAATGCGTATATACAAAAAAAAAACAAAGATAAAAAAAACCGTAAAAGTAGGGACGCCCGGTTTCGATATCGGAATCTCTCAATCAGCTTCCCAATACGTTTACCACCGGGCCAAACAGTGAGTTGTGGAGTTAACGCTTTTCGGTGACAATAATAGTTCAAGGAGCTCTGCTCCTTTCAAGGAGTTCTGCGCAGGCGCGAAACTGGCCGAAACTTTGAAAACGGGTTACCCTGCGACGCTAGTGATTTGGATAACTAACATATATACAGACAGACACAAACAAATTTCCTAGTTTATGTAATCGCTGCGGGTCGGAGTTGGCAGGATCCTGCGGACCGGGGCAGGCTGGAAAATTACATGTGGACTGCAGGCCAAACGGAGCTTAATAAGGTAGGGGTTGAGCGAACCGAGTCGGACTGGTCTTGACTTGGGTTCGACTGCGGCCAGACGGAACCGAACGAGGTAGGGGTCTGAGCGGATCGGGCTTGTCTGGGTCTGCGTTGGACTGTGGGTCGGAGCAAAGTTAATTGGGTAGGGATCTGACCGGACTGGGCGGACTAGTCTGGCCCTGGGATGGACTGCAGGCCAGAATGAACTGAACGTGATAGGGGTCTACACTGGCCGGCTCTTGCTGGTCTGCCCTGGGATGGACTGAAGGCCAAACAGAACTAAACGGGATAGGAGTATCACGTGACGGTCGGGGTGGTGCGGGCCTTGATTTGCAGGACTCTAATTAGTGCGATAAGATTAATGTATATCTTCGTAGAATGATTAATGCTTTTCAACTCAGAAAGTATAGTGAATTAAAATCGTATTCGCACGATGGGAAACGAAAAGATGAGCCAACTTAGGCTAGTCGTCAAGAATTACGTATCTAAATTGCAAGCCAACCAAAGTTAAACAAAACAAAACAAAAAGCGTCTTCTCTTCATTAAGTTTAGAAACAATACAAGACAAAGAGTATTATATTAAAAATGAGGCAACACAAGAAAAACATTATTATGTTGAAAATTTGAGTAAAGTTGGTATCGTTTTAGAGTTTAAATGAAAGGTTATCTTTTGATACAAATTTACTTGAAATAAGATAATGAACTGTATATTTAGAAACAGATTAATAAGTACGTGCATTTTTACGCTAATCAAAACATGCAACCGCTACATATTTTAGATCCATACTTTGAATAAAAAGATTAGTAACTGATTACAAATAATTTCAGATTCAAGTTAACTGAAAACAATTATTCAATTTCAGAAATGTCATGCACTAGATATTATTAACGATTTGATGTCAGATTTCAGGTTTTAGATCAAGACATCTGAAAAACTTTATAGTATCAAAATTTCTTCAAAATGGTACACAATATTGAACTCAGAAAAAACTAACAAATATCATTTATACTATAGTACCTGTAATAATAATAATAATAAATTTTAAATAAGTGGATTTTGGCTTGACTACAGCATCACAGTTATCGGATGAATATTTATGGTGGAAAAGTATTGCATCTTTAGAGTGATGTTGAAACACACCATATTAAAATTTTATAAAAAATTCGAGTGCATATGAAAAAAATTATGCACATAATTCCATTTCCAAACTCTCTTATCAATTTTACTTTTCCTGGAAAAAGTAAATCTTGGCTTGTAACGATCCATTTACATACGCTACAAGTCTGCAGATATTTGTGGATATTTACTTGTGGGTTATAAGTGTAGACGACTACACTGTTATTTTGAGAAACAATCACTAGTAATACTAGCCACATCCACTTGTGATACTAGTCCGTGGACTTGTAGCTAGTAGTTTACAACTGTAAGTTTGAGAAACATGAACTTGTGAAGCGAATTTATATTAATAGTGTAGAGACTAGTAATACTAGTCCAAAAGTTTTGAGAAACCGGCCACTGAAAGTAGTAATGGTATCTCTGGAGGATAGACCATCTAAAGAGGATAGCCCAGTGAAACGATGTCAGATTTCTGAGTATCGAAAGTAGGTAACAGAGGTTCGAAATTTCTTCTTACCAAAGATCTTTTTACAAGGCAAGAGTGAACAATCAAATAGACACTTCAGTTCGTAAACGTAGAATACTAATGGATGTGGAAGCAGCGAGCCCAATTCCTTTTGGTAGGAAAATCTGTAGAAAAAGCAGAAGACGGCGATTAACGAATATTGGTTGGAAATGCAAAACAAAGTATCTGTGTGTTAACAGTGTAAATACGAAGAAGTCATTGAACTCAAAGTTCCAGTTTTCTTGCACTTTTTTAACACAGAACAACTGTAACATGTGTTGCGTAGATTTTTAAGAGTGAAATGTGTGCAGTGGTTCCGTCTTGACCTTTCATTCGGACGACCCGGGTTCGATCCCCAGTCAGCGTCGTGTTTTTCCGACTAAAATGATAGCTTCAACTGTTTACAGAACTCAATCAGAGAATCTTCTTGGGCTGGGGAAAGAAGAAGCATAACTAGCTAGAATCAGAAAGTAAACTGCGTGTTTGCGTTTGTTCATTAGGATAATAATAAATCAATCTAGTTTCAATGTTGTCATTGATCTTTCTCTATCCTCCTGTGTCTTTCCATGATTTAGTTAATTTCTTTTTTCTCTTTCTATCTTACTTATTCCTTCTCCTACACACATTCTTTATCATTATGTGAGTGTGTGTATGGGTGTGTTTATTCTATCTCTGCAGATTATTATAAACATTAGTTTATTCGTGTATTGAAGAAAATGGCCCGGTACTACCTCAGGCAGGATAAATGGTCGTACTAGAACCTTTCGATTGATAAGCTAACGCTATAGCAACTGAGCTACGGCCACTCGATCCATCTCGGTCTCCAAGTCGATCCATCCACACGGTATTAAGAAGCAATATGCTGATTAACAGAACGACAGGTTTATATATTATATTCGTTGGGTTTGCATCTTATTTATAGCTTATAGACACCTATGGATCACTCCGAAATAAGGTTGTGTGAAATGCGGTAGGGAGTCGACCAGGTCCTAAATTGAAGGTATCATCCCGGTACATACCTGGTGTGGCTGAGGGAAACACTGGGAAAATCTAAGTCAGCAGAGTTAGCCGCTGGTACCGAACCGAGGACTTCCCGATTACGAAACCAATGCTTTACAAAGTAAGGTGCGATGGCCATTTGGAACAAACCATCCTCATATTTACGTTTATCACAAGCACGCACACACACTAATATTTGTCTCGATAGAGACAAATCTTAATTTATCTCAAATATTCTCCATATGATACTCAAAGATTCATTCTTTTATCTGTATCTGTTGAATATATATCAATTACATTTACTATAACTTAGCACGCAACATATTTTGCGCATTTTGCTACAAACATCTTCTTTGTAACGTAAATAACAACATAAATCGTGCCCCATTTTTAAGAACTGATAGAAACAGACGTTTTGTCATGACTTTCGTGCATAACGTTAGTGTTCTATGTAATAGTCGATTCTGTAAGAAAGACGTAATTACCTAGTAACCATAGGTTTCAACGTTCTTTTCGTTTCTTCATGTTCGGCAAGGATCTTTTCTACTGGACGATTTAAATTACATCTTTCAGTAAATTTCAACTAATATCCCAACTAAAGTAGAAATTGCGTTAGCTCCCCTGTTTTGGTATTTCAAATGCGTTTCACTTACGTTTATTTTTTTATTATTTCCTACATACTACAAGAAATCATAAATATCGTTCCAGAAGTCAGGACATGCGATAGTGATTTCTCTTAAAGTAAAGAAAATTCCAACCCTTGCTCGTTCACGCACACACTCTCAGAATCACACATCGCCCACTCTATGTTAGTTGGGTGGCCTTTCTTCTAAACGTAGAGAAAAGTCATGTATAATAAAGTCATGTAAATATTATATTGGCCACGATAGTTCATTACTTTTATTAATTTAAATCGTATTTCCGAACTCTCATTGCTTAATTCTTCCATTCTGATTTATAGTTCATCAGTACTTGAAGCAAACAGGACTATATCATCAACGAATCATAGGTGATAAAGATATCGCTATTGATTTTTATTCCGACTTGATCCCAGTTTAAAATTTGGAACATAGTCTCCAGAATAGCGAAATTGAATCTCCTTGCCTTACCCGTTTCCCAAATTTATTTTTGTCACTTTCTCGGTGTAGATGGAGCACTCGAGTAAGTGTTTGACAATAACTTCATGTACACCCTTTCGATGCCTTGATGTTCAAGCGATTTAAGTACTGCTGCCAAGGATACAAAATATATGAATCTATGAAGTTTATATTCATTAGTTCTTTCGATCAATTCATTCAATGCTTCTATGTGATCCATTGTGCTAAATCCACGACGAAATTTGGCTTGTCCCCTTCCCTGGTGAAAATCTGTCTCGTTCAATACGATTCAAAATAACTTTGGTTAATATTTTGAATAAAGCTACTGTGCGTACGGGAAGTTTCACAGTTGAAAGGAGATCAGTAACTATAGTTAAAGAAAGAACTGATATGGAAATTTGTTTTATAATAGGGACTTTTATTTTTTGGGTAAAAAGTCTAATAACAATCATAGAAGAATTAACTTCAAAGAGATATTTTTATGTACAATAGTTTACAATAACAATATATTATAGGAAAAATTTTGCTTCATATTGACAAACAATAGATTTCTGAATTATTCTAAATCTTAGCAGTTGATTTATATTGTAATTCTTAGTTCTATTTGATTACTCGATATTCACAAATTTGTAGTGAAAACACTTAATAGTTTGACTTATTTCTACAGCATCGATCGATCATTTTGTATGCTCAATATTATCTATTTTATCTGGATTTAAGAAATAATAATACATTACAAACTTATCATTTTTACAGGTTTTAGTGATTCACCTTTACAGAGATTCACAACTCAAACCATTAAAGATTTTACACCCTTACGTTCAAATTCTTGAAGTCAATGCAGTATTTAAACCGGCCTTAACATTACTATTAAAATATTTGCACGCAATGTTCATAAATATTTCATTAAATAATGTTTCAAAGAAAGACGAGATCTATAATTGAAGAGTATGATTCCAAAGCTTGTTCAGTCCATTTTGAAACAATTTCAGAAAGTGGTAAAAATAATGTACAGCCAAGGATACGCATTTTATTAATATTTTAACTATACACTTTCATTTTATACATTAATACAGATATTTCTAGCAACAGATAGTAAATCTTTGAATGCAAGGGCTCAAATAATAGATTGTCTCTCAAAAGCAGTTCAGACTTAGAGAGTTTTCAGGTGCTCACCAAATGCCACTAAAGGAAATACTCATATTATAGTGTTAATATGGGTAATATTGTCTTGGGCTAATTTGTTGTGAGTGGTGACACTGCTAATAGAATCCCTATTACAGGTTATTAGTGAAAGGATGAAAAGAAATAGATGAGCACTTACAAGTGTGCGTTTATTCTGGTGGGTTATCTGCATGGTATACAACTGTATTACTTTCCGTCTTAGAACGATGAGCAGGAAGTAAGTACCGTTTTATTTTAAAAAAATATATATATATAAGCATCAGGCGACACAAGGAAGTACTTCGTAAGATTTTTGACATTGCGGATTCTACCACGGAAACTTTGCTTGATGGTAATATATCACTAAGATACAGGCGAAATTTGAACCAGGATTTTCCCCTTCTAAGCACAGAACAACATGGTTATCCTCAGTCGTAAGTAAACGCACTTCGTTATTGGAATCCTTCATATACATTATCACTTTTTGCTCTGATATTTTAAACGGAAGTGTTGTCTTTCACATATCTTTTCTAATAGTTTTCTAGTCTTTTATCTTCCTGTTAGTCTCTTATATTAACGCTGCTGCATGCTTCTGAAATATGATATAATATTCCCTAAATCTAACTATAAGTACTTTCCTGTAGATCCCTCTCTACAGGACCAAACACACAATTAGGAGGCACGTAATTATGACCTCATACGGTACAGAAATGTAATTTTTATTTTCATGTTGTCCTAGAGTCCATTCACCCACATAGTGGACCGAAAAAGGTTATATTTTTTTTTATTTTCCGAAGCTGTATTTTCAGTGAATAGACGAATTTCAAGGTTATATCTTCGAAATACTGTAAATAATGGATTAGTATTGATATCACCGCATTGAATACTCTGTCATGTGCAAGGGGTAGACTGAGTTTTCAAACATCACATACAAATTCAAGCTCTATAACACATCACAAAACAAATTTTGCGAATCACCGGCATCTATACCGTAACAATGACTTCTGTAGTACGAGTTCACACGCTAATTTTAAAAAGCACGAAAACGGACTGATCGAGTTTTGGAATCATACTCTTAAGTTATAGCTTTGTACGCATTACTGATTTCTATGAGCTCTATAGGATATGTTTTATGAACTTTAGAAAATATATTCGGTCATTTCAAAATTTACCAGATTTGATTTTAAACTTACAAAATTCTTCTATTTATTTGGATTCTGCCAAATTCCTCATAAACGTGCAAGTATAAATGATATTGTGAACGTTTGCAATGGACAATTAACTTCTAGAGCATTGGTAAAATGTATTTTCGGAAATTTTACTTCAAAGTAGAATATTTGACTGTTTTTCTTGTAGAAGTCTTGAAGTTAGAATTTGATAATGTGAAACACCCAATACTCTATAGCATTATAATAAAAGATTGTTACTATTTTAAAATGTGTTATAAATTGTACCAATTAAGTATAGATTGGTATAGTTTTCTCAAGTTCTTTCATATTCTAATCCTTGTTACTGGTACAGCATAAATGTATTTTTAAGTGTCAACCATCATTACAAATAACTATACCATTTTGAATTAAATATGTAAGTTTAAAATTTATCTTAAATTAAATGTTTTCAGAGTATTTTAGAGCTGAGTACAGCTTCGTTTCCGTTAACAAAACTTCCGATTCTGAAATTTTAACCAAGTATCCGTAGTTCAGTTGGCAGAGCACTGCCTTAGCAACCGGAAGTTCCTGCTCATTCTGACGGAGGTTTTTCCATGATCACACCAGGTAAATATCAGGACAGTGTCTACAAACTAGGCACTGGTCGACTTTCTACCAACATCATTTCCTCTACTCTATTCCGGTCTGAGCCTGGGATGCCTAAAGGCCATTAATTCAATGTAATGTTGTTTAGTTCTGCCTTTCAAAATACGTACTAGAATGTGATACATAAATATGGTTTTAAACAATACTAGCCTTACCCAGTTTTACCACTTTTAAAGAAAATCGTTTTAAACGCTGGAATATATTTTACATCTGGCGTATTTTGTTTGCACAACTTTTGTATGTTAGATAACATTCCATGTGCTATGTAGTAACTGTAGACGTCCATCCAAAATCTAATTATCTTTTTACCTAAGTTACAATTTTTTAAAACCTTCATATACAATCCAGAGAGGTTTTAAATCTTTTATGCAATAGTGTCAGTAATGAATCTCTGTTTCCATGTAATCAATTAATAATTTAAGACTCAAATTAATATCAGTGGAATCATATCAATGGAAAATAGAATAATTCTGAATGTAGAAAAAACCCTACTCAAAATTAAGAAGCATTGCATTTTATTGCTTACGAATATTTATACGATTAAAAACTTTTAAAAATATGTTTAACTGAGAATTATTATTGTAATGAGAATTCGAGAGAACTTGGGTGTTCCTATAGACAAAATAAGCTATTTCGAAAGAGCTTACGAAATGCTGAAAGATTGAAATAATACTATCTATACTTATCACATCAATATGATATCCTGAAGTACATAGGGGTCTTGATGTCTTAGTGTCGAAAGACGACACTCAAATATAGCCTTTAGGTCAATATGACCTATAGTCATCACAACAACAATTAGTAATATAGAACTAAATATAAAAAAGTAGTGCACGTTATGGTAATATAGTTCAAATATTGTGCTTTAATACTTTGTGTCAATAGATTCTAAGCATCAAAAACGAAAGATCTTGAGTTTTGTCTTTCTTCAAATTTTTGGGAGATTGAAAATAAATCATAGAGGCAGAGAAAATAAATCATATCTCTTGTTAGATGCTCTCCACCAGAGGAAAATTTTCAATTTCAATGTTCACAAATTTAGGTAATCTGCAGTTTAAAACTTAATAAATCTACCTATTTACACATTACGTAAAATATATTTGAATGGTTTGAAAATTTACATTTTGGGAAAATTATAATTTTTAAGTCGTTTGAAACTGGATTCAGAGCTTTCTGTATCCCATTTAAATATAAAACGTACCATAATGAGAATCAATATATAATAACATAATCATTTACACAGTTGCAATTCGCCTGTGATTCGCAGTTCTCTGATTATGTGTAAATCGGTGTTTAAAATTATAAGGACATGTGGTGTTGATTACTCACGTCGAAACAACGAAAAAGGTTATTTTTGCACATGGTTGAAAAACTCAAATTAAACAGTTAAAACTTTCCTAATATATTATTCCCATTTTCCTCAACTTCTTTATATATATTTGACCCTAATGGGGTACAAAATAATCAACACGCCGACGTAGCACTATTTGCAGATCTAAAATATTATGTCAGGGTCGAAAAACGTCAATTCATTCATATCTCATGTTTAGCTTGCTATATATATTATACTATATATACTTATTAACATAAGTCAACCTCCGAAAGAGAACTTTTCTTTAAGTGCATAGTTCGGGATTTATCTGGTACATTCAATGTATTGGCCGTTGCAACAAGTCGATTTTAGAATCAACGTTGTACTTCCTATATCTGAGAAAGAAAGGGGAGTTCAACCCTAGTGGAAAGTAACTGTTTCCTTATTTACGTGTGAATAATTACTTTCTATACTTTGTTCCCATAATTTCAAAACACCCTATAAATATATTGTTTTAATGTATAATATTTACAGTTACGTACATTACAAATTAGTATATTTGTTACTGTCAGTGAATGATAGGTTACTTTTGGTAATACATTTTAAATTCATATAATTGCTTGAATTATATTGACAAAAAATCTCCCAAGTCTTACTAAACATATAATGTTTTCAAAAATATAAACTCTAGACAAAGAGGAAAAGTTCAATTACACTAGAACCATTTTAGTAAACTTGAAACATATCAGAATCTTAATTTTTATTTTGAAAACATTAAAATCTAAGTTGAGTGTTTGTATACAAAATGTATTAATTAACTGCTTACGATTTCATTCTATCAAAAAATAAAAGTACTAAAAGTCACGAAATGCAAGAATATGAAGCCTAGTAAGTTACAGTCAACTGTGAAGTGAAGATTATTGTATGACAAAGTTTGTGTCTTGAGCTAAATATGCTAGTTTACGTTTTAAATATTAGTTTATGAAATAAGCAATCGCAGTATTAAGTTCATATCTTGAATTTGAGTATATACAGCTTTAAAGTTAAACAAATTGATATTAAAATAAATATTCTGAAGTCCATGCTTGATATCAAATTTAAGAAAATTTGATCAATGAAATGCCTAACATTTTTTTAACTATTGTAGTATTCTAACATAGTACTGTACATATTTCTTACACTGCTGTCTCAATTTCACAGCGATATTAGTCTTCTAAGTATTTAATTCTGGTGAATGTGTATGTCCAGAAACTGATAATATTTATGGCAAAATATACCTTGAAAGCTCTCCAAAATTACACACTGAAGAATTCAGAGTTCTTTAAAATTGTATAAGAAATTGATATTTAAGCAAAGTAAGGATACCAACGAACTACCACCTCTCTCTTTGTTTCTATTGTTCAATCTTTCACTCACACATATGCACAAATAATACTAAAATTGTTACAAGATATGAAGTAATATACATTAAAATATTTTCAGCATATAATCATATTATATTACCCTTCTTAAATTTATTGTTTTTATAATATACATTACATACAATTGGCTTCGTTTATGTGAAATAAAATTATTGTACAAATTATTACTGACTGTTGTGAGCGCAACTAATATGTATTAATGTTCCTTAGCTCAGGTTTTTGAAGGTGATAAAATTGCACTTTAATATTCACTAACCACAATTATATATATATATATATACTGAAATTTTAATTAATATGTTACTATATACATATATTTAACATTAGATACTAAAATTACTCTATTGGAACAACTTAACACATGCATCTTGCTGTTATCAAAACTCGGACAGCTTTGAATTGTTTCGAATAATTTTACACCAAAAATTAAGTAAGCAAATATTTTATAAAATAATATTTTATAAAAGATTACTAGCGACAAATATATAGTTCAACAAAATTGTATTTAAAGAATATATATTTATATGAAAAATAATGCGTTACCAATTTATTACCGTTATAATGGCAATGTGTAATCATCTATTATATCTGTCAACGTGAAAGATGAAATTTATTATATATAAACACACAAATACACGTGATAACATTGAGAATTACTCTTTTGTACTTTTCACCGTGAAGTTGAATAGTATTCAGTTTCAAAATTACTTTTATTTTTATTTTTCTATTTAAATGAATAAGTTTTTCTTTAAGCTTAAGAAAAATACTCGGAATGATACGAGGAATGCTTTTGCCAGTAAAATGACATACCGATTTTTATTTTAGTTACTGTCTTACTACTTTACATGTTTTTGTTCGAAAGATTTTCTTTTAAATTAATTCAATTTAACTCTGAAACATATATTCTCTAAGTATATGTATACATATCTATATATACGTTTTGCAGAAAAATACATCACGTAATTCTTGTGAAAGATAAAAATTGCCCATTCACTAAACGTCACTACAACCATTTTGTAACATCGTCTACGTATATATTATTGCACTTGAGCATTTTCTAAACAAATGTAAGTACATTTTCCCAAAACTAACATTGTTATAACCTTGTTTCTTGTCAAGTTGTAAACAAAACCTTCTTTTGTTCAATGTAAAACTACAACTAATTATATTTTGTTCTAAATACATTCCGAAATGGATGAAATTGTGAAGTAAATCCAAAATATACCTTTGTTTTCTTCAAAATGAATGCTCTCTCCCATCAGACTAGTATCGATATATACGTTCTTTGGAATAACACATTTTTATCACTTAACCGACACTGAAAATTGTGCGATATATATTTTCTTATAATTCTATGATATATACATTCCTTCTCCTTATATGTAGCAAAAATAACTACTCTTTTCCACCCCAAGAATCTGTAATAATTCCTCATATATCATTAGGTTGAAACAGCACAGCACTTTTCGTGATTGCGTCCCTTAACTTCTCAATTTACAGTTAATATATCTTTATCACATATATGCCGACATACATGTACTAGTGAAATTGACATGTGCTTTTATTTCTGCGGCACAAAGTCGCTGCGTATTGTTTTAGAAAAATCACTCACATTTCTAGCTTTGGCACTTCAAGTAACAGTACTGAAGAATCGTTGTGCTTGCAAATTTGGAGCTCGCACACCTGAAGCTAGACGTTTAAAATCTTCTGCAATACTATTGGAGAAAGGCAAATGTTGTTTAGAATGTTTACCTTTCTTTACATAAAGTTAAAAATATCCATCCAGCTTCATTGTGTGTACTTCCTAAAGCTGTGCATTTACCCACAGCAGATAAGCAAAATATGTTCTTTATTCATCCGCCCCACCATTTTTAAGACCCTCATTTTTCAGTTCCTCAATCATTTTCTTGCGAAAACAATCTTCAAAGAAATTTGTTACAGATTGGTAAAGATGTGTTTTTACTCTTCGCAATCCATGGCCTTCATCAGGATACACCTGCAAAACAATTTGTATGAATATATTAGAGTCAAAATTATATGTTATTATGCTTTATACTTTAAAGTGTAGGCATAAATATGTATCATAATAAAAACAAACATCTTTCGTTACACATTAATTTATTCATTAATATTTATCAATTTTTAATGTCATTTCTACAATTCCTAGAACATAATTCATGCTTCAAAATTGCGTTATCTTTAATTCAGCATAATGTTTCTTTATTTATTTTCCACACCATTTACCCACCTGTCATATTTAACACTCGAATAAGTGTTTAACAATTTTACCTCGTTACGATGGAAACGATAAAGGTTTTGGCATTCGAATATGGTGAAATCTTTAAGACCGCTTGCGTACACCATTATATCAATTCTATTTGGAATTGGTTCAATCGACTTTTTCTTATGCTGAAATATTTTTCTAATAATTCCGTGTACGCACCATGTAAACTGTAAACGTTAGAACATTTTCATGTAGCTACTTAAAGCGTTAAGAATATTTCTCTACATTATTATTTGTTTAATTTAATCTGATTAATAGCTTCTATGTAAATCTGGAATATGTGTGTAACCAGTGAGTCTCACTACCATGGAAATTAGCAGCTTATCTCATAAGTAAGATTGTATGCTCGATGACCGCTGCAATGACGCCATCTGACGAGCGAATAGTGAAGTAGACGAAATGTGCCACAGTTGAGTCATATAGGGCACTTGATTGTGCAGCACTGTGTAGAAAGTGGGGGTTTTGTGCCATAACAGTTCACGCAAATGGTAGTGGATACCTAGAGGGGGCCGCAGGAACTGTGCTAAAACAGGATCTCCACCCCTGGAAAGTGATGTTGAGTTGTTGGTAGGATATTCGTGGGATAATCCATTTTGAGTTCTTGCTACGTAACCAGATCATCAATGCAATATCTACTTTCAGCAGCTTGAACCCCTACGGACTGCATTGTAGGAGAAACTTCCTACTCTGGTTAATCGCAATGGTGTGCTCACCCACGCTGATAACGCGCGCCCACACATGAAAAGAAAGACCTGTTCTAAGGTCGAGGAATGTGACTGGAAGAAACTTTTTCACCCTGCGTTTTTACCGGATCACGCACCAACAGACTACTGTCTCTTTCACAGCCTGAAAAACCAGTTTTTCACGAAAACACTGCAAAATGAGGATGACGTGCGACAAACAGTGCCTCAGTTCTTTGCCTCGAAAACCGATGACTTTTTTCAGCGGCTTGACAGGTTGGCAGAGTGTTGTGGAGTCCGATGTAAACTATTTTCCTGACTAACGGTAGTGTTTTACATAAGTTATCGTTCTTGTTCTCAGAGTACAAGAATACGACATTACATATGGGATAATCTGATATAAATATTCTAATGTTTTAATGCGGTTAAAGCTTTGAAAACATTTCCCTACATTAGTATGTCTAGCATAACTGAAATTGGATTAATCGTTCCTACGTCACACTCAAATGGACATTAGTGTGCATTGCATTGGACAGTAGATTGCATCAAAACCTAATATGGACAGTAGTCAATTTTATTGAAAGGTAAATATTCAGGTTTGTTCTAAAAGGGTTTTGATTCTACAGAACTAGGAAAACACATTCACTTTCCAGTTAGTCTGCGAAAGCAGTTGGATGCTTATTACTAAATAAAAACTTTCACCTTTAAGTTTGTAAAAAATAAGTTTCATTCTGCAGAACTGAAAAACCACTTTCATCCTCAATTTTGCCTCTAAAAACTATCGGATTATATGGTACTCATAAAACACTTACACCTTCAAGTTGGCGTATAGAAACAAATAGATTCGGCAACAATAACTTGAGTTAGTGTAAAACGATGCTTCGATACTACAGTACTAACCTGTTGCCTGAATATGATTCCTTTGTCAGTAAGTGCTTTGGACAACATCATACTTTGTTGAAAATGGACGTTGTCATCTGCTGTGCCATGGATTAAGTAGAATTGCTTCCCTCTAAAGAGTTCGGCTCTTTTAGTGACATCGGCCTCATCATATCCCTTGTAATTTGCTGTCACGTTTGGTAATCCCATGTACCGTTCCGTATAGGCAGAATCTTGTTGGAAATGGAATAAAACAATGTTAATTAATAATGTATTGTGTGATAGTTAGTACTATATTTTCAATACGTTCAAAACATTAGAAATATTGCAAAGTATTAACCAGAATATTACATGATTTTTTTCAGGGAATCACCAGAATAGGCATATTTACATAATTGTATGCAAATTTGTCGTTTTTAATTGTTTTCTATCTAAAGTTCCAACTTCGTTTTAAAATATTTAAATCGATCCAACCTGGCAAATACCTATAAAATACAAATTCCAAAATGAATTTGAGTCCTGAATTTCTCCTCGGAAGTCTATTACAGACAAAAGTTATCCCTTTAAAATAAGGTTAGACCTTAATGACACTGTAATTTGGAAATGACAGAAAAATAAGTGCAAATATAGACAATGCATATATTATACAGAAAAGGCACATTAACTTACATAGTGGTATGACGGACTCTTCCGTTAACAAGTAGTATGCATGAATAAACTAAAACTTATTTGATACCTCCAACTTCTATTGCCCTTGTAGCATTGTATAGTTGAACTGAATGGATTTAACGACAAAAACATATAGAATATGGTGCATTCCAGCGAAAAATGGAAATTGTCACGACAAAATGAAACTTATTTTTTGTTTTAAGTCATATCGTGTTCCGCACGCACAAGTATCCAATAGCTCAGAAATATATTGTTTTCAGTTCTGAGTTACCTGATCTGGCTGTCATGTTGTTTGATCAATACATCTCGGAGTTGTTGTAGTGCATATTTTTACCGTATTTACACTGGACACCACTACCTGCGCAAGGTTTTAAAAGAATTTGGTATATCATTATATTAAATCTAAGTGTCTAACAAATGCTTCAGCAGACAGATAAATTCAAAATATTCCGTACGTACGCATATTTCAATGAATATTTTTGAGGTAGTTTATCTTGTTACGTCTGTTACGAAATTATCAAAAAATTAGCGATACTTCTAAACCAGTGGGTACTTTTATACAATAGTTGGTTAACGTCTAATGATTGTCACGTGTAATAAGTTAATGCAGCCAAATCATAGGAAAGTAAGGTAACAACTGAGAAAAAACGTAACGGACCTAACACCCTAGCCTATATACAGTATAGACCACGTAACAATGTCACGTTCATTGAAACTGGCTGTTACTTTCATAAGCAAAAAATCTCACAGACTATGCATTAATACACATTGCACTTGTTTGTTTGGAACGTTCATCTTTGCGTCAGAACGAATGTATGTAAAGATTATCAACCATAATGGCACAAACGTTGCAAAAGAGCGAAACGCAATTTCTCGTAGACTGCAACAAACTTACAAGTATATTTCTACATTCTACAATTATTTTAGAAATAGCATTAGCACCAAATGTTTCAGATAACTAACAGAATTGAATTGATTTGTATATTTTATATTGTAAGCTCTTATTATTCTTGATTTTATTTTGTAGCTCTCTTCTCATTAAGCCAATCCGCTATCATCGATAAATCAGCTTTTCCAAATTATTGTATTTCTTTATCCAGGTCTTCTGGAGACTAATTTTTAAGCATGAACTATACATTTCAGTGAGTCCTGTATTAATTTAATGTATTCTAGGATGCTGAGAAAATTTATGAATGTGTATCTTTAAATAATGGATGTTATAATTGGCATGATTCCACATTATCCAAAAAGCCTGTTTTTGACTGGCTGATGTAAACTAGTCATATGCTGTTTTTATGTGAAAACGCTGGAAAATGGAAAATTAAGCAGCATAAAGAAAACAGAGCATAGATTACAAACAAATGAAGAGAAGAAAATCAGCAATAAAGAAAAATACCATAGACCACAGACGAAGATTCAATCGTGTTGCACGAAGGCATACACAATTATATACGAGAAAAGAAATAATGCAATGGACGAGTAGGGAGAAGGAATCCATGTAGACCAACCTTCATCACGTTCAACCTCTTTTACACTACAATTATATGCTAAAGAGTGTAAAGAAGACTCCTAAAATCACCAATAAAAGGGCTCCCATTCCATAAACAAGAAGAAATAATGGAGAATATTAAATAATTTTACAACCCGAGATAGTTTTGGAATCCTACAGTGCATAACAGTGTGAAAAGATGGCAAGGAATATGCGATAACGAAAATGGTACTAAAATCAATATTGTAGAAACGTTTATTATTTGCAAGAATATCACATATTAGAGTAGAAAACCCAACGTTTGCTGCTCTGTAGCTAGATACGTTTATCCAATGATGCAGATCAGAATATTTGCTGGTGTCGTTTCACAAAATATATTTGGAGTCCTGTCAAAGGCTATGACATCACATACAGCATTCATTACTCTATCTTTGTGTGCCGAAGTCCCAAGTTACCTCAACTGAAGAGATCACCGAATTCTACCACTAAAACCACAAAAATAAGAAGGTTCTCATAAAAATGAGTTTACTTGATGCATTTGAGGTATTGTCAAGGTAACTAACTGAAATGAGGTGTAATGCTAAAACACAACTTCACGTAGTCAAAAAGTACGATCAAATTTTAATGAGAATGAAACAGTGATGCACATATTCAACAATCGTAAGCGCCCTCTAGATCTAACAATATGAGTTGTGTTATTCTGAGTAATGACTTAAAGCATAATAAAATTTCTGTACTGGTGAACAATAAAGCTATCTGGAGAGTACATATTATAGAAAGATCAGCACAAATATAAAGTCTTGCATGTGTGTTCCAATGATGCAACTGGGTAGTTCAAGAACCGCTACAGTTTGATGATAGTTTGGAATATCAGCTTAACAAAGTTATATGAACTTTGTTGACCATGTTTCGCACTGTAAAGAACCATATATGGTGTTGCTGATGGGTGAGATTATGGTAAGGGCGGTACGAAGTCATAATTATCTCGCAACGAAAATGTTTAGTTAATAATGCACGAATATTTTGTAACGTTGTTGAAAGAAAAATACTCAAAGTAGGCTATATAGCAAGTCTCAGAAGAAATTGCACCATCTTTGGGAGGTGATTATTCACCGTAAAACAAGGCAAACGTTGCTGTGATGAAATTTCAAGGCATAAGTAGTTTCGAAGCTATAGAGCTCAAAGTTACGGCGACATCGTCACAAATAAGGTCATAGCTCGACACATAATGATGTAAACAGGTTAACAAATGACAGTTGAAGTAGTAATCAATGCACCTATTTAAGCTATTTTTATGATTGGAAAATCCATCTTAAAGAGGATTTCTATGTCCTACTAAACCATTTGTGTTCTTGACAATAAAACCCTTATATTGGAAACCTGCTTATGTGGCACTCCTTCAATCTTAAACATGCTTAAATTGATGTATCAGGTACTACTTCGATTGTGATTTTTTAAGCCCATACGTCAGCAAATGTAGAGATATGAAGTCATTTGCTCCTGTGGCTCCAAACCTACAAATGTCTAGAAATTTCTTCAAAGGATTTTTTCTTGTATTGATGTGAATAATCACTTCCCGAAGTTTGCACTATTATTTCAGGGACACCCTGTATAAGTGCTCTACGTTTCACTGGAAAGTAGTGCTACTAATTCCTGTTAATTTCACTTTTCCTTTAATATTTAAATTTGTTATATTTCACAGACGAAATCCACTTGCTATGTGCAACCGGACAAAAATGTTACGTCGATTACGTTTTTATGTTGCGTTCGTGACGGGCTTTTAAAAGAATTGCCACAGGAAAACTATTTGAGTAATTCCTAAGCTGTGCAGTAATAGAGAAGTACATACCTTGCCCTTCTACAATAAAACATTTAGGGCTTAAAACATTTTTTTAGTTTCACAGCAAATGTAATTTTTCCTAAGTACTGAAACAATAATGTCCAATCCGTGTTACGTCTGTTACGAAATTTAAAACTTTGTAATTTGTAAACTAATCAAGTTGCAATGACATTTTTATTTTCAGAATAAAAATTCAATTTATGATCTACATTTGAGTAAAGTTTTAACTTTGAAATGAAACATTCACTTCATAAAAGACATATATAAATGTGTAAAAGTTCTGTGCGAATTTTACGTCCGTTACGCTGGAATGCACCATATTTATTATCACTAATTTTGTTAACTAATATCCACACGACGATCGCTGAAAACATACCGGGCTGGAAGTGTATAAAAATCACGTATTATTATTTGTAACTAAATTTTAACCTGAATATTCGTAATGAAGGTTAGCTTGAAAAAGAAACAAAATTATTTCATTTTCATGTGTTTGAAGTGTGTTTAAAAATTTCTTTGAGCTCTTTTCTGAACATACCGTAGCTACAGTTCTCAGAGCAATCAAAATGCATCTCATGGTTATTAAATATATGATTTCTGATTTTTGTTTTCAGAAAAACAAAATTATATAGATTCCATATAAATGATTTGATTTATTGCTTTTTTGAAAAACTTAATTTAATTTTCTATTGCTTACTTTACTGATATGAAACCTTTCAAGTTTGTATCACTAAACCAAATATTTTACATTAAGTGTATAATGACCAAATATCAGTTGGCTACATGTGAATAAATACATCGATTTTGATGTTAATTTGTGTTTCTCCTTGGAAAATAAGGTAAGTTGGTCTAGGCCTGTTTTAGCCTCGAGGGGAGAGATGTCTAAAACGAGACTAGGAAATATCCAGGACAAATTACCACTTAACTATCATCAAATATAGAATTCAGCTTTGACCCCTGTGTTAAGAATGTTTCGAGTGTATTTCAGTATGTTAAAATTCTTATCAGCGAACAGGATGCAGTTCTCAATTTCGAGTGGAACGATGTCTGATGCGGGATTAACTTTATACAACATCATATTTAAACGCAACAGAGTGTTTGTAATGCTCTAATATATAAATTAACGCTTGAGAATTATATTATTGTATCTCGTGATCAATTCCTATGAAGATACGACAATAAAATCCTGAGGCGTCGAGATATTACTTCATTCTAACATTCACTCTACATTGGTACGTTCGTACGCGAATTGTACTATACTGTAAGAAAGAAGAGACATTGTCAGAAATTAGGTTTGACAACCTTGTTATGGTGTTTAGTTTCGTGCAGAGGTAATATTAAAAGGCGTTTTCAGCTTAGGAGAATCATATTCATTTTATTTGTGATTAATTTATGTTAGAGCAGACTGATATTTGATTTGTTATATATTTCAGTATACGTTAGCTATACAATCAGTTTTTGAGACACATTGTTGTTTCTCTCGGTATTTACATTGTCTAATTTTAAGTTAATTTCTTAAAAGTGCGTCACTTTTTAATTTAATAAGTGTAAGTAATTTCTACTTATGAGTAATAGAATACTTAACCAGGATGAAATATAAGAGCTTACCGTAATATTTCCAGTTTGTAACAGGTGCGACAGAAACACCACAATGGAAGACATCTTGATCCCTGGCTAAAGCCATAGCTGATACAAAACCTCCATAGCTCCAACCCCACACAGCAACCCGCAATTTATCTACAAAATGAAAGTTATCCCGCAGGTACCTGAAATACGAAGAAAATTACGTTTCTCATTTCGGTGCATCTAAAGGAGTAAACTGAAAGATTAAATTATATATCAGTCAATATTACTTGAATAACTGACACAAAGATAAACATTGTACATTTTGGTCAAACTCACTTGAGACCGAAATTGAACTCACCTTCTGATTAAATTTGAACATATTTTATGCAAAATATGTATGAGGTGTATTTCTTATTGCTTCCAGAGATATGTACAGAGGTCAGTTCGACAAGATTCGTAACCTATACACAGCATAATAAAAGAATTTGAAATACATACCGTAGAATTTGCATACCCGAACCTAGTGCGATCGAGGTAAAGATTGCAATGAAAAAAAAATCACCAAAAATTTACAACATTCCAGCAGAACTAATTAAAACGCAAGGACCGACATTAGCTAATAAACGAAATTGATAAGCGCTACGTAGAGAAATAAGAAGCTTGTAAAGGAACGGAAAGTTTCAGTTTATAAAAATACGATATATTTTCCTGTAATACATCGCAATCTTTTTTGTCAATGTATGTTACAAAGCTTTTAGCAACATCGCGCTAGCACTCTAAATGAAATAATTGTAAATCACCTATGTAGATTTAGAAGAAATAAATCTACACTGGACCAGATTCTTGCACTGAGACAAATTTTAGAGAGCAAATAGTAATATATCGGAACGGTTCATCAGTTCTTCATTGATACTGACAGTGTATATAAATCTATCAAAAAGGAGAAACTATATAATATCCTACTACGATTTTTAATTTCGAAAAGAAACTTGTTCAGTTTATAATCTCACCTATCTTATATTCAGAATACGTGTAAGTAATAATATATCAGATATATTTTAGATTGGCAGCAGATCGATAAGTAGATGTCTTCTCTCCGCTACTCTTTAACTTTGCTTTAGACAATGGTATTCTAAAAGTGGATAAATTCGAGTGTTGAAGCAACTGTTCTTGTACGCGGATGCTGTAGTGCCAATAGGCTACGATACAGATACACTGCTACACATCGTACGTCTAGGTTTTGACATTGCTGTTAAGAATTTGGTGATAAATGTCCTCTGGTGAAATTCTTTTCTGTAACCGTAACTCTTTTCAGAAGCATGGGCTCAAATTCCTTTTATGGTCAGCAAAAGAACATTGTAGTTAATTTAATTTCAGGTATAATTAAAGCAAACCACAACGCAAGGTTACCTTGCAAGTAAGAGTAAAACATTGTAATTTGCGATTAGAGCTAACCAACTAAATGAATATTTAACGCCAAGATAGAACAGTCAGGACAGTTTCTGACAATAAAATCAAAAGGTTACCACGAAATGGTAATTAAACGTGAGATCAAGTGTATATATATATATATATATATATATATATATATATATATATATATATTG
>JAGDQP010000369.1:34065-80595 GCA_022664845.1 Lepisma saccharinum
TTTAATCACTCTCTGGTCCTTTTGCAACTTTTCTCATGCTTATATATTCAACAAGACAGAACAATTATAATTACGTTCTGAAAGATCTTTAGGCACTTTTGCATAGACCGATAAAAGGTTCAAAATAAATGTATTTCAAGTGCTTACACCTTAAAGTAAGTGGTTTCTCACAACCTTTAGAAATGAACTTTGATTGTTCTTCCCCTGTATTCTTCATGTGTATTCAGTAAAATACATCCTAGAATTAATTTCTTTAGAATTATCAATTTGTTTCCTAAACAATCACGTTCTTTAAAATATCTGTTTTATATGAAGACCCTACATTGAATTGTACACTATATATTATATTGTTTTATATTTTTACATAGTTCAATGTTTTCAATGACTGTATAAATGTATTGACAGATAACCTTTCATTGCATTTTCAAAACAAAATCCTATGTTTTGGGCATGAGAGTTGTTTTTCAACATTTTTTGGTGCTGAATACTAAACGAAAATCATGTTTTGCCCATCACGTCACACAACAAATGTTGTCTGTTAATTCAACACTTTTTGGTGTCGCAGGGCGACAACTACTTTTTGTGTTGATTTTGGCGATTCAAGACAATAGATGTGTTGTCAATGCTGATTCAGCACAATGAAGGGCGTCATACAAAGTTTTGGATAACAAGAATCATACAAAGAACAGTGTAAGAGTGTGATTTTTACACACACACACACAAAAAAAGTGGTGGTCCCCCTAGGACACGGAAAAGTGTTATTTAGCACAGCCATTATTTGTAGTGTAGGTTTAACTGCAAATGAGAACAACATTTTTCTCGTTACCTATCAAGTGTCGTCTTGTGCCTGAGGTGTATAAAGTTCATAAATAAAATTGAAGTTATCAACTGTGTTAGGTATATCAACTGTATAAAAATCTTAAATAAAATTCAAGTTCAAATTCAAGCATAGAAGAATGTGGCAGTGTTTAAAGGAACATCTCTATTTGTGTGTTAGATACCGTTGTTGTCATGCTCGTCTTCCGATTGGCACTTGTTTGGAAGTTCTCTTGATAAAACTTATTCTCCCATAACCAGAAATCGCTGCGGTTGAGATATGGAGATCGCGTTAACCAAGCATTTAGAAACGTTATACTAGTGACTGGATTTGAACCTCATGCGTTTCTGAGGAATGTTTTCACCTGACGATTGATGTGGGTCGATCTTAATCCTGCATGAAAACAGTTGTGTCAATTTTATGTCTGTTCTTTTAAGTGCTCATAACATGTTGGCGAAGTAGATAGTTTCCGTTTTTATCGTCTCTGTTTTTATTAATTAGAGCGCGGCACAGTAACTTCCGATTATTTAAAATACCTAAAACTACTGTACCTAGACCCAAGAAACACATATGGAAAGTTCGTTGAGATCAATGCATGGATATAGATTTGAATCGCATAAAAGATACAAACACACACACATACAATATATATATATATATATATATATATATATATATATATATGTATATAAGATAATCCCGGGTTGGAGTTACTGGTCTCCTACCAGGCGCCTCCCCAGGTGGTTACCGGAAATATTCTGGGGCGAAACAAAACCAGTAATACTGCCTTGCAGTTAGTAGAGGGATCTACAAAGGCTAGGGGAAGATAACCCCGAACAAAAATTATCATGGTGAGGGGAAGCAGCACCACCATTACCACCATGAGGCTGAAGATGAATGACATCGGCAAGGCTCAGAGATGAACAGATGGCGACATCTTGAATGTCTACCTTTACTGCGAGGTCGTAGAGCTGGCAACTCTACACCGCTAAAACATGTCAATAAATAATTAGAGATGGTTCATGGAATCTCCTGGGGTAAAATATTCCGGAGGTAAACTAGTCCCTCATTCGGATCTTCGGACTGGGACTGCTTCAGGGGCTTAAAGAACAGTATTAAGAAAGACCTTAGAATAGGAACGTGCGAACATTATACCAAACGGGCGCTCTTCAGGTGGCGGTACGCGAGACCGAGAAGTACGAGCTATACATATCGATACAAGAAGTTCGGTGGGAGGGTCAAGATAGCATCCGACAGGACAAGTACACTTTCTACTACGGGAACACAGTCTCACGATTTCGGAGCAGCATTTAACATTAAGAACAGTATCCTTCAGGCAGTTCAGAATATAGAGTTCGTAAAGGAAAGACTATCGTACGTTACGATACGTACTCGATGAGGCAACACGATTTTATTAAACGTCTATGCTCCGACCGAAGGGGCTACTGATAACGACAAAGATATATTCTACAATGAGCTAGAAAGGCTATTTGACCGAATGCCCAAGCATAATTCGAAAATTGTGTTGGGTGATTTCAATGCAAAGGTATAGAGAGAAGAAAAATATAGACCTACCATAGGCAAATACAGCCTTCACGAAAAGACCAACAACAATGGAGAAAGACTTATAACTGTCACGATTTTGAAAAATCTACTGGTAAAGAGCACTTACTTTGAACACAAAGACATACACAAATACACATGGGTATCTCCGGACTGCAAAACTCTCAACCAGATCGATCACGTATTAGTAGACAGACGAAGACACACGAACATAATGGATGATAGGTCGTACAGAGGAGCGGAAGGTGACACCGACCATCAATTAGTGATCACAAAGGTAAGGGAAAAGTTATGCATCGCGAATAGAGAAAGCAAGGGGTCAAAACAACTGAAATTCGAAGTTAAACGATTAAATTATCCAAGCATAAAAGCAGATTACCAACTCGAACTCTCAAATAGGTTCGAAATCTTAGTCGACTCGAGTAATAATAATAATGATGATAATAATAATGAAATTGGTGTAAGTAAGGTGTTGGAGGCAATTAGTGAAACAATTAAGAGAGCAGCGAAAGAAAGCGTAGATGAGAAGAAACAACAGAAAAACAAACCTTGGTTTGATGAAGAATGCCTTAAAATTCATGAGGAACGAAAACAAGCAAGGCAACGATGGCTAAGTAATAAAAGGGAAGCAAATACCAACCACTACAGTAACGCGAAACGAAACGCCACATGCGGGTTCAGAAACAAAAAGTGAGAATATCTCACGCAGAAGATTCAGGAGATAGAGGAAAACGGGAACACAAATAACATACGAGATCTATACAAAGGGGTAAACTCGTTAAGAAAAGGTTACCAGCCGAGGCTACGAATGATTAGAAATGAATGTGGAAATCTTCAGGCTGATCCGACTAAAATTGTCGATGTGTGGAAAAGTTATTTCGACAAACTTTTTAATGTACACAAGGGGAAACAAACAGAGCAATTTGAAATCCATACCACAGAACCGTGAATTCCCGAACCTAGCGAGATCGAGATCGAAATGTCGGTAAAGAGATTAAAAAACTTAAAATCACCAGGAATAGACAATATTCCAGCCGAATTAATTAAAGCAGGAGGACGGCAATAATCAAGGAACTACATAAATTGATAAGTGCTATATGGAGAAAGCTGGAGCTACCAAACTAATGGAAAACCTCAATAATAGTTCCGATTTACAAAGAAGGTGATAAATCGGAATGTAATAATTATCACGGAATCTCGTTACTTCCAACCTGTTACAAGGTATTAAGTAATATTCTGTTCACACGCCTAAGTTTATACGTAGATGAAATAATTGGAGATCACCAATGTGGATTTAGAAGAAATAGATCCACGTCGAACCAGATTTTTGCCTTGAGACAAATTTTGGAGAAGAAATGGGAATACAGTCGGACGGTTCATAAGCTATTCATTGATTTTAAGAAAGAATATGATTCTATCAAAAGGGAAAAGTTATAGAGCATCCTGATACGATTTGGAATTCCGAAAAAAATGGTTCAACTATTGAAGATGTGTGTCAGCGACCCCACAAGCAGAGTACGGACAGGTAATAATATGTCAGATAGTTTCAAGATTCTCTACGGATTGAAACAAGGAGATGCCTTATCACCACTACTGTTTAACTTTGCGTTAGAATATGAGATTTTAAAAATTAAAGGGGACAAGAAGGGACTATCATTGAATGGTTTGAATCAACTATTTCGTATACGGAGATGATGTAGATTTAATAGGGGATGATATAGATACACTACAAAGCACCACCGATGTCTTAGTAGAAGCGTGCGATGAGATAGGTCTACAGGTAAACATAGATAAAACAAAATACATGATAACAAGCCGAAACACAGAGAATGAAGGAAATAAAAACATAAGAATTAAGGATGAGGTCATAGAGAAGGTAAACAAATTTAAATACTTGGAAACATACGTAACAAGCAAAAATGAGGTCACGGAAGAAATAAAAAGTCGCTTAGTATCGAGGAATGTGTGTTTGTATTCAGTCCAAAAACTGCTAACATCGCGATTAATATCAAGGAAATTGAAATTAAAAATATACAGAACGGTTATTCTGCCGGTAATACTTTACGGTTGCTGGTTGGAGTACGACCCTAGGAGATGAACATAAATTACGTGTGTTTGAAAATAAGGTTTTGAGAAAGATATACGGGCCGAAACGCGACGAGATGACTGGAGAGTGGAGGAGACTGCATAATTAAGAACTACACGGACTGTACGATTCACCAGATGTTGTAAAAATAAGGAAATCGCGACGACTAAGGTGGGCAGGCCATGTAGCTCGGATGGGGGAAAAAGGCAGATTATATTCTATCCTGGTTAGAAGGTCCGATGGAAAGAGGCCATTGAGAAGACCGAGACGTCTTTGGGAGGACAATATTAGAAGAGATCTTCGAGAAGTAGGTGTTCGTGATGAAAACTGGCTTGATATTGCCCAGGATAGAATCCAATGGCAAACGTTTGTTACTGCGGCGATGAACTTGCAAGTTCCATAAGCCATAGAGTTAGTTAGTTAATATAAAAGATAAACTCTAACTTTTTTTTGTTCGTCAATGTATCTCAGCTTCTGGAGTCGACATAAAAGACTTACTTACTGTGCCCGTTATAAATCAATATAGAATGTTGAGCTTTACTCCATACTCAAACTTCTACCTTGCTTTTGAAAACATAACTCAATCCTTATATTACTCAAGACCTGCACTAAGTACAGTAACCAACCAAGCTTTCAAATGTTGTGCTCAAATTGCCTGTACACTATTTGCGCGTTTCTAGAAAATTAATATAGTCAACAGATGGTGATATAATACTGACGTGTATCATGTAGTAAACTCTCTCCTTCTTCTCCTCAACATTTTTTTTCTCAATCAACTGGAACGAAACATATTAGACAGTAATAATCTTAACGGAATTATTGCGAATTTAAATAAATAAAGGAAACTAAGGCTGAAGGTATATGCATCGTAGCAGAAGTTATACACTCATGTTTAAGATTCATCAGAGGATATACGCCGTATGTTTCTATAGCATCGACTGCATCACTGTATTTTATAATATCACTTTAATCACTTTGCTCTTGAGACCCTCAATTGAAAAGTTCTTGCAAGTGTCCCATAGATTTCATAGTTGCTTCTGAGCCCTCAGTTATAAATCATTTTTTTTTACTTTAACAAGAGCTAAATATAGTACCAGTTTTCCACAAATATTGAGAAGTTTCATTGTAGAAGAAGTTTTCTATAACCTTCAGTATTGTCAAAATTACGTTATTAGCCAAATCGAGTAGAGAAACAAGCAGAGTATGCTATGGATACAAGAATATATGGATCCAAGCAATCACAAGACAGATATAAGAGAAACACAGCTGCAACCTTGTGACGTTTGACGCGAAACCCAAGACAATTTCTTCAGCCATCAAATTAAGAGATATGCTACAGCTTTGAGGACACTATAGATCTCTGACCGAGAAGTAGTTCCATGTAAAATTATTAAATACACAGGATAAAGTAACCAAGATTATTAATGATTAATAAACTCATGTAACTACTCTACACTACGTTCCCTGTTGACATTGTGTTCAATATTTTCAGAGTATTATTTTTCTACATTATTATTTTCATGCTTCCAAAATAGCAAAAATATATGAACTGCACAGGCAAATAAAAATAATTGTCTCTGTTTACAAAGAAGTTTTCCTTTCTTCTTTTTTGTCCATAAACTGGGTAGATCTCATTTACGTACTACTTTGACAGTCAAGAGGTATAAAACTCACAATCAGTTTATTAATCTGAGATGAATTATTTTGTTCATGTTTCATGACTTACAAACGAAGCATGATTTTTAAAAGATTTTTTTTTAATTTCCTGCAAAAGTTGCTAAAATGGAATTACACGCTTTTTACAGGCCAAGCTCAGGCAATGTACAGCTTTAACACTGCGAATTGTTTTACAGACATTTCTAAAAAGAACCAGAGAACTTAACTGTCTGGACACGTACAATAACTTGACTGATAAAAACAGATATAATGCAGTATCAGGAGTAGGGGAGTAAAAGCAAAAATTGAATATAAAGCAAAGGAATCCCAGCGTCTTATCGATAGGATCAAACTGTCAGTCATACGTAAATACCAGAAGTAAACAGCATAGAAGGTCAGGAAAGCGTTGCCTAAACTCCGAAGACATAAATTAAGTAACTCCTACGAGTTACGCCACGCTTCAATTGCTTTTCGAATTGTCAATTATCAATCAAAATACCCGTTGATTGAGAAATTTTCCTACTTCTTGTGGCAGAAAACATTTCACTATCATTTTAATACGATAAGAAATAGTTTTATCTTTCTACGCATGTGCGCAAATCACACTGGAACTGAAAACTAAGAACGTCCAATAACGTGAGAAACATTTATCGATGTTTTTCCAGGGTTACTGCTGATATCTACAAGTACTTAGGTCCTTTTAAAACGAAACGCAACATATTATGGAACTTTCGTTAAATTTTTGAGAGTGCAGAAGATAAGATCTAGTACACACTGTATTTTGTTTCTGCATTTAAGAAACTAAATAGTGATTGACGTTAGATTTCTCTACTCTAGGATCAGACGCCAATTTCTAATAATTGCCTTAGAAAAAGATATTAGCTTTTGGTTTGAAGTAGTATCCTTCCACAGTGATACAATTGTTCCGAAGGTGTTGAGTGTCCTATTAGGAAGTTAAGTAACATTGGATAGTCCTTTGACATTATCCAAATATCTGCCTTCGGGAAAAGGAGATAGGTGCGAATCTAGGCGGGAGAAAGCACTATCGCCTGCTTTCCAGCTAAGAACTGCTGCAACAATAATAAATAAAATAAGAAATTATCATAAAAATGCTCCACTGTTAAGACCGGTAAAGTTTAGAGCAACGGTGACTAATAATTAGCTGCATTCGCCGCAAAACAGAGATGTACATGTGTTGATTAATGGTGAATGATAACTTACTTCTTATACCCGATACTCTGAGTAAAATGTGCAATCTGCATGGTCTTTATATTTTTAGACTGCTGGAGAGTTCTTTTCCCAACGACTGTAGACTTTGACCTATTCGGACAAGGACCCTTTGTCGTTTGGTTTGCAGATCGGGGTTGGCGAGTCCAAGTTTAGCCTACTAGAATGATGCAGTGCAGTGACGTGAACTCTTTACCGTCAGTTTCCAGAAGATCGATGCAAAGCAACCAGAGCTAAACTTGATCAAAATGCACGCGCGCACCTGTGTAGTTTCTGCAGTCTTTCTTATGCCTAATAGAAGCCAGGATATGTTTCAAAATTTGTTTGTTCGCCCAAGAAGCTCTCGAGAATATGGAACAGTTTTCAATAACATATTGCTTTGAACAATTATCTCGTAAAGGTGAATAAGGAAAGTTTCAGAACAAACGTCTGTTTCTGTAACATATTGTGTGAAAATTATTGACGCTCTTTACCAAATACAACATCTCTGAAATCATATAAAGAGGTAAGTAGCATGTAACAATGGCATTTAAGACCAAATACACTTACCTTGTATATTAGTAAGTGTATATAATTAAACATAACATTCTCCATATTATTTAAATTTCATTTATGTATGGTTTCTGTGTTTTGTAATTCTTTGTGTAGTTATAATAATCACCATAAAACAATCTACACTACTAATCTAAATAACTTATGTATGGAGAGGCTATACGCTCGGTATCCATAACTTTTTTTTACCAACTAAGCTTTTGAATTGAATAACCAAGGAACATAGACGACACAATATCATTTCATTCAATTATTATACGCTACGTCTCGTAGCATCAGATTAACAGCCCATCAAGAGTATAGGTTCACAACGTCGAGTAGCATTAACGGAATTCTGTACAATACCACAAACATCATATTTCGTAGCATATAATTAAGATATATACTCATCTGAATCAGTAGTTTCCACGTACATCCACATTTACTTCAACCATTTCGTGAAACTATTTTAATTATTCATTTGTATTCAAAACAACTAATTTCTGTACTCATCGACAATCAGAAACTTAACACTTAATACTGTCAACATAGAAAAGTATATTTAAAACAACCGCTCATCAAAATATATTCAAATCAAAATGTGCATAGTTGCCAGATAATAATACAATTTGTAACTCCATGTATAAAATCCATACCACAGCCCTGTGTGTCTATTTTTATTAAACCCAAAGTAACAAAGATACTTACACTTTCACAACGAGCGGGTACATTGTAATTTCATCCTCTCGAAGCACTGGAGGTAAGTGAAGCCGCACTTGTGCATGGTACCCTTTGGACATTTGCACAGGAAAAGTCTTGACTTGAGGAAAAGCCATTTCCGAAGCCCTCTCGAGCAATCTGCTATTGTTTTGTAATGTTAGTAAATATTTGAAATCTTTAGTAGCATACAACGTCACAGTAGGTATGCCTGGCCCGAGGCACTCAAGAACAATATATGACAGACCAGGGCTAAATATTGCATTATGATATAGACATGGGCGCCACAGAATGCCCATCACATTAAAAGGTTTTCCGCCGCGACCCTTTTTCTTCTTCTTTGGTTTGACAGGTTTTGGTGTTGGCTCTGGTTCTTCCGGTTCTGGAGTACACGTCAAACATTGAGGAGCTTTGCTAGGTATTGAACGGATCGTTGTAATATTGTACAAATGCAGTTGACCAGTTTTGTTCTCAGGAATACCAAGGTAATATCTGAAATTGATTAAAAGAACTAATTACTATAGTTATTATAAGCCTAACAGTTTTAAAATTAAAATATTTATACAAGATAATAAACTTTTTACATATAGATCAGTTTAGTATTTTGTGACATTGGCACGTCTACGCTCAACTGAAAAATTCAACACAGATACATGCAACAGTGGAGATCCAATCCAAAACCTATGACTCGTAAACTTTGGAGCCTGGTAGATCTTTATTGTATGTGAACAAGATTTAAATGTGAAAATAGTGAAAGCAAAAGATCAGATCACTAACAGTAAGAAGATAAAATTATTTAAGTCTATGAAAATAGATTTAGGAAAATGATTCATTAAATGCTTTGTACGGAATAGTCTTCTGAAAATAATCATGAACAAACAAAGGAGTGGTGAAAGAAGATGGTAAAATTTCGAAATATAGACCTGGAGAAGAATACAAAAGTTAGTTCATGAATAAAGGCAAGTAGAACTCAATGTGAGAAATGCAATGTTAAACATAATGAATAAGAGGAAAGAAATTGATCTAGGGCAATATTCGCACAACAATCGTACATAAGTGTGTTAAATTAACTATCGAACACTTGCAAGAAACTTTTATTTCGTATTTTACAACTGTATTAAATATAGTTTCCTTCAACATGGTTCCAACTATTGGCGACATATGAGTTACAAGGTCTATTACATTATTGAAATGTTTTCTGGAGCACGTTTTGAGATGTCGGGCATAACCGTAAAAAGATATCTTTCTCGTAGGTTACGTCAGAACTTGTATCACCTTTCACAGAATTTCGACCACGGTATGGAAACGTCATGTCTTCGAGTTTGACTTAAAATTTAGAAAACTAGTCTTATTTTAAAGCCAGATCCAGTGTGAGTGTAGTAAGTCGTTAAACCCAGATAATTGAGCTAAATTGTGACGCGCAAACCAGTGAGTTGTTGTCGTATGACATTGAAGCCTGGATTTCTCAACTGGAGCAGATGTCTTTCAATAGATTTTGCACTAAGTTTAAAGCACAATTTCATAGGCAATAAACCAGTATTTGTTCTTTAAAGTCTTTTATATAGATCTCAACTGCACTTGCTCACTTAATCACCACTAGCTCAGTGACTAATTGTGATCATGTAACGCGGTAGAGATGGAATTGAATTGACAGACTCCCAGCACCTAGGCAGAGTTTTCCATATTCCGTTGGCCAGGTATTTAAAGTATTCTGTGCTTTGTTGAACACATTTTGTATATTGAAAAGTAAAGACGTACTTTACTTGGCTACTTAGCCAAATCACAAGGGAAGTAGATGGTTAGCGCGTACGTAAATATGCGGCCATGGATAACTGCATGGAAGTTGATTTACGTGCACAGTACGTGTAGTTACGTATAACTGTAAAGAAGTTTACATCTTATTTTATCTAATTGAAAACAAGAACCCTACAAGTCTTGAAACTATACTAATTGTTCTATTATATTAGAGGAAACTTGGACAAAATGGGCAGGAGTAGCTTTACTAGACTGTAGTGTGTGTAGTTAGCAAGTAAAAAGAATATGTTTTTGTTCCAATGAAACTTTCGCCCTTCTCCTACACTCAAATATTATAGTGTTGCTTTCGTTTGTCCTAGAAACTAAGTAAAAAAGATCAGTTCTCCCCGCCTTGTCCAACTCATATAATAAAATGGGATAGTCATTAATATCAATAGTAAATTTCCTCCCATAACGAAAATCGTTATCATAAACCTATAATAATTTTATGTGTGCAAAAGTTATAAGAACAGTATAGGAAGATTAGTTTCAACTACTATGAAATATACCACCACCATATATGAAAAAATGTAATTTCTGTTTTGATAAGTGATACAAAAATTGAAAAATAGTTTCGAAGATTTACAATACAATGCCTTTTTCTGTTGCCATATACAACAGTTTTTTAATAGTTTCATTAAATATCTACTTAGAATCTCGATACAAATAAAAAAAAACTATTTTGTCCAACAGCTCAACAGCTTGCCTCACCATTTTGTCCAACTGCCTACGTTTCAAGATTTCAAGTTGGCTCTGCTCAGCAACTTTCACAAGGTCAAATAAACTACCACTATAGTACATCGAAGTAACTATTAAATAAGGTGAGGTACTTATATTCTGAAGTCCAGGCTTAACAGATTCACAAACAGCAACAAACTTAATGTTAAAATAAGCCGAAACCGAGAAAATCGTATTATTTTGAACAAATACCATTCCGAGGCACGCTATTCATGTAATCACCACTCCAACTAATGAAACTGCCTCTGTGGTGCATCCGATAAGTAATTCAACTCTCACCTGGTTGATATCACCATCAGTCTGAGCTGGCAGGCACACCTCCCCGTTTCGTCAAACTTTCCAAAACTGGTTTAATTATTGAGTATAAAGCGTTGTTTGTGCTCTATCCCAAAGGGAAATAACGTGCTTCTTCTGCAAAATTAACTGTTGCAGTTTTCGGGTTTTCAAAGCAAGACTACTGACTACTGAATTTGAAACATGCGGAAGGTATATGCAACCCGGTAAACAACGAGATGAAGAACTGTCATATGAAACCTACTATGATATTTTGCTATACTATTCATAACGTCGTAAGAATCGCATGGAAAATATAGCTGCGATAAGTACTGCGAGAATGAGAAACACTGCTCGAAGGACAAGATTCAAGTATCGCCGTCGCCTCGAGCTAACATGTATTTCTCAGTAATTAATTAATGCATGTAATATACATAATTATATTTTATGCATTTAATGTGGGGGTCCAATAGACTTCACGTAAAACCAGCACAACTCCATATTTTTGATTATGAGTAAATCGAAAATTGTGTTAGAAAATTTCAATGCCAAAGTAAGCTTTCTTTAGACTTAATGTAACCTAAACAAGTTATGAGTAAGTCAGCAACAACAATGACTAAAGAATGATGGCGCTTTTGGGTGTGAAGAAACGGCAGAAAAGCAAACCTAATTTTGATTAAGAATCCCTTAAACTTAATGAGAAACAAAAACAACTAAAAAGGCAGTAGCTTAGCAATAAAACTAAGCCAATGTGAAAAATACAGTAATGCGAGACGCAAGGTCAGACACAAATTTAGAACAAAAAATCAACAATATCCGATTTAAATTCAGGATATCAAGGAACACTCTAAGCGAATCACATGAAACAATACCATGGGTAATAGCAAGAGGTAAATTAATTAAGCAAAATGATTCCAGCATAGGCTAGGGATGATAGAAGAATAAGAATATTGTAATTATCGAGGCCCGCAGGGCCCAAAGACTGGACTTCTGGCTACTTTCAGCAACTTTCGTCCTTTGAATTTGTACACTGTGGTGTGAGTAATACATTCTGTATTTAATTGGAATAGGGATGATAGAAAATGAACTTGGAGATTTTATAGCGGATCTCATTAAATTTCTCGATGTATGGAAATGTTTTTTCGAACAAGGTCTTAACGTAAAATTGGGGAATAGATAGAGAAATTAAAAATCAATACTGAACAACTATGAATTCCCAAATCTATTGAGATCAAGGTAGAAATTCCAATAAATAAACTAATAAATAATCAGTCACCAGGATTTGGGAACATCCAAGTAAAATAAAAATTCAAAGCGGAAAGATCGATGAAATTCACAAATTGACAGACGGTATATACAAAAACTAACAGTTTCCAAAGGATGGATAAACACGGTAATAGTTCCTATTTATAAAAAGTAAAACGCTGAATCTCGTTACTTCCAAACAGAGCTGAAACGGATCGCTTTTTGTGACCCGGACCTCCAGGACATAAGTGACCCGGTGTTCTGCGGTACGAAGCTTGACCAGAAAGGCCCGATTCACTCGATCTAGACCTGAATAGCCACGCTACCTGTGTGATCCTGTGACTCGTTGATCGAATTTTGACCCAATTTATCCACTGATCCAATATTGCCCCATTTACCCCATTTGGGCTAGTTTTGTTCATATGGCTTTAATGAAGGAACATTATTACATGTAATAGCTTTAAACGATATACATGATTGTATTCTATTCAGTACTTCAAACACAAAATTCTTTCAGAATAGCCCTTCAGAGGGGTGTGTAATTTGTACAACTCCGGAGAATATTCGAGCATATGTGACTATTTACATACGTTATTTCTCCTCGTAGGAGCTTTTCGTCGTCGTAGTTTCGTCGTCTGGGAGTAACACTCCTGACCCTGACAAAGACATTATCTAAACGAAAGTTATAAAGAGGAAATAAAAAACTGCGCTCTGCCATACGAGTCACCAGCTCAGACCGTGTCTGAGTAAAGGTCCGGTGGCCCAGTAAAAAACCTGGCCCGAATGACCCAGTGATTCGTTTTAGCTCTGTTTCCAACGTTTTACAAAGTATTGAGTAAAAAATGCAACACCATTAAAAATGCAACACGAAGAACGAGATATCGGATTCATGCAAAATTTGTATAATATATAAAGCATGGAACGATAAACAACTGACTAGCACTACATCTGCGTGACGCATCAGAGGCGTCAAGCATTCCATCTAGGAACATCAATAAGAGGCAGACCAGAGAGCCACAGTGCAGTGGTAGACGACTGTTGGCGTGGCGTGAGTGTGTGTGTGTGTGTGTGTGTGTATGGTCGAAAGCTGCCCCGTCGTCGAATGCGGCAGTCCTACCAGCAAGTTTCCATCTTTGATTCCCGAAGAATTGTGGCATATTGCAACTACGGTTTATCCTTTCGCGACATTGGATAATGTGTTGGATGGACTGGATACACAGTGCAGCGCATATGGACTCGGTGATTCCACAAAGGCACTACGCAAGGACATGCCGGATCGCAACAAGCGCGCCATACCACAGGCTGCAAGAACCTCGGCTAGTGCGTAGTACTATGGTGGATCGATCATTCACATCCCGAACACAAGCGCAAGCACTGGTGGATGTAGCACAGCGCCCAGTGTCCCCACGAACAGTTCTGCATCGTCTGGCAGAGCGAGGCATATTCCACGGCGCTCATTGCTGCGACTTTCACTGACTGCACAGCATGGGTATGAGCGACTACAGTGGTGTCACAAACGTCGCGCATGGAAAGCCGAATGACAAGACATCCTATTTTCAGACAAATTCCACTTCTATCCTCAGCGTTATTCGTATCTGGTGGTACCGTGGCGCTAGCCAGCGGATGCCTGAATTTTGTATCGCGACGTCGGCCGGCACAGCACCGGATGCTATGGTGTGGGGTGCTATTAGATTCTGTGCCTGTTTGTCTCTCCTACGAACGGACGGACACGTGACCAGCCAACGATACACAGAAAATGTGTTGAATCCGGTTGTGGTCCCTTTTGTGCATTGTATGAAATTTCTGTTTGGATTGACTAGCAAAACCTACTGGTTTATCTGTCTTCGAATACCAGAGTAGCTACTTCAATAAAGTTTTGATAGTATTTATAATGTGTGGATAATATACATTGTAATAACCTTGCTTACCAGTAGAAATGTAGGCCCATATTCCCTGAACATGACATACGCCATGACAATCCATATGAAGTAACTTGTGAGAAAAAATATAATATTATAATGAATTAAATAATTAAATATCAAATGTATGAACAATATTAAAAATACTAACCTTGTTACATCAGAAATAAAATGATAATCATATTAGCCGTCACATTATATCAGGCAGTGAAAGGAAAAGTGGTGTAAGTCAATTTTAGTTAATATTGAGTTAAGGCCACATCTGGATTCTCCCTATCCAAATATATTTGATGGAAAAGTAGTGTACAATGCAACTCTCTTGTCAACCACAAAGATAGCAGCACTTAACTGGCCTTTACTATGAATTTCATTGTAGCTTTCTTACTAAAACCAGTTGCTTCTCAAATTGACTTCAAGCTGACTTATACCACTTTTCCTTTCACCGCCTCATATGATTGTTAGCATATTTAACTAAGTCATCAATTATTTATACTTAAGAATTACTCATATTAACCCTTGTTATAATAATTTACTTACGTTATAAGGTTGTATTATAATTAAACTAAGGGAAGAAATAGAAAAAAAATGAAACGTACACAATATTTTCATTTCGGTCCCATCCAACAATTTTCGTGACTTCAAATCTTCCTTGCGTTATAGGTAGGATACGCTTCTTTGGAATATTTACAATGTTCACATGTTGAAAGAATCCGGCATTCCCATCACGAACTGGAGCCAGCGTCACATATGTACTCCCATTTTCAGAAAATAATGGTGCTTGGTTTATATTTACCCATCCACGACCTTCTGCTTTCAACTGATATGTCTGAAACAGCAGCAATAAAAAAACACTAAGAAATCACCATACATTTTAGTAGTATATTTCAAAATAAAAATATTATTTCAAATTATTTAGTACACATTTCAAAAGTTTGTTACTTCAGTTTTCTGTATATTAATATATAATATGTTGTCGCAAATTTCTGAGTTATTAATTAGACTATGATAATGGACAAATGTTTCTAGATAATTAGTGACTTCACTTCGTCTAGTCATTTATATCTGCTGGTAAGGTAACGCCACCATACTCATACCTGCTGAAGCCTACAAGAAGAAGATGTCAGATTTACTCAACGACTCGGCCTATAGACAACTCAAGAAAGATCCCACCGCCAGCATTGAACATAGAATTGTAATCCTTCTGAAGAAGACAAACTTGCCAGAAGAAATACGCAAGGAAATCACGCCACATAACTGCCAACCACCGAGACTGTATGGACTACCGAAAATACATAAGACTGACATCCCAATGAGGCCCATTGTCAGTGCAATTGGAAGCCCAACTTACCGTCTGGCCAAGTACCTCACTTCTCTTCTTCAACCCTTGGTGGGACAGTGTGAACACCACGTCAAGAACTCATATGAGTTCGTGGAAATACTGAAGACCATGCGTATTTCTCCAGATGACATCCTAGTCAGCTTCGATGTGGTCTCTCTGTTTACCAAGTTTCCAGTACAGGACACGTTACTTCTACTCAGCGAGCACTTCCCGCCGGTGATTGTAGATTTATTCAAGATCACATTAACTTCCACATATTTCCTCTTCGACGGACAGTACTATGAACAAACAGACGGCGTCGCCATGGGATCACCTCTCTCACCAGCAGTGGCAAATTTTTTCATGGATAGTTTCGAGCAGAAAGCACTAGAATCAGCACCATTAAAACCATCATGTTTTTACAGATACGTCGATGATACATTTGTCATTTGGCCACATGGTAGAAATGCGCTACAGTCGTTCCTTGAATTTCTCAACAATCAACACAGCAACATTAAGTTCACAATGGAAACAGAAACGGAGGGTTGCATACCATTTCTAGACATCCTCATTCGTCGCAAGCCTGATGGAAGTCTGGGCCACAGTGTTTATAGGAAGCCTACCCATACCGACCTTTATCTTAATGGAAACAGTTTTCACCATAAATCGCAGCGCAATACAGTCATCAGCACACTTGCACTTAGAGCAAAAGCCATCTCAGACCAAGAAAGCCTCCCTAGTGAACTGGGACATCTCAAGAAGACCTTACTGCAGAATGGATACAAGAAAGATGACATTCGTTTGGCCCTAAAAAGGACCTTTTCCAGCAAGAAGAAGACCACCCCAGAAATTGAAGATCCAGTCAATATTGCAGTCCTGCCCTACACTGGTAAACTTTCTGGAAAGCTTGCAAGAATCCTGAGGAGACACAACATCAAAACCATTCACAGACCGCCGTCAAAAATCAGAAACTTACTTCGTCCAGTTAAAGACGACTTGGGTCTTAAGACACCAGGAGTATACTGCATTCCTTGTGAATGCGGAAAAACATACATAGGACAAACAGGACGAACAGTAGAACATCGATGCAAGGAGCATGAAAGATACATCAAGCTATTTTATCCGGAGAAATCAGGCCTGGCAGAACACAGCATAACAGAAGGACATAGAATTTTATTTTCTGACACTAAAATTATCTCAAAGAGCTCCAATTACTGGGATAGGATCATAAAAGAATCACTTGCCATACTACAAGAACCTAATAATGTCAACAGAGATACAGGATTTCAACTTAGTCAGACTTGGACACCAGTCATAAAGAAAGCATACATGAAAACGACCAATCAGCGTCAAGCTATAGGCCAACCAATCAGAGACACGGATTCTTAAGCTCCGCCCCCTATCGTTACTATATATAGTACACCTGAACTGGTCTCAGTACACTTGCCCTGAAGATGAGAACAATGTCTGTTCTTGAAACATCGGCTCTATCGTCGGACTTCACCTGGCTGATATCCCGAGAACATCTATATAAAATTAAATTAATATTTGTTTCTCATTTCAAAACATGATAGCTGATATACTGTATTTGATAATAAATGTACTAATTATATTTAAAAACTATCCAACAAATTACAATTCCAGGTAGCATGTTGGTTTACTGCAAGTCTTCACTATACTTAATTTTGACTTGCTAAACTTTCCGTGCACTGCCCACCTCCAGCAGATTTTTAAAGAAAGTAACCTGCACATGACGTAACTTGATTTTCACTTGCTAGATGTTCCTTGCGTCGCAGACCCACAGCTTGTTTACAGTAGATGTACATGATCTACTGGTTTGTATATCAAGTTCCATGAAGTAGATGCAACTCTGCAAAGCAAGTCTTAGTTCCACTTTATAACGCCAGGTGCAACAAGTATCAAATCTATTGACAGTACAGCCACCGCCACGGCGCCATTTTTGTTTATGTTTTATTCCTTTGGTGGATGTAACTGTCTTCAGGATAACGTAATTTTCTGGTAGGTATCCAATAATATATGTATAATAAAGTTGTTATGAAATGTTAATGACCTGGAGCAATATGAAATGCTGTATGTAACCTAAGCTTCTATGTAAATTTGTCTATAATGTACGTTGCTGTATGTAGCCTAAGTTTGTATGTAAAATTGCCACCGTTTGACGCCATTAACCACCATTTTGTCATAACTGGTATGGATATTTGTAACTACAGTGTCCGTCGCAATAGAGAATTGTAGTTCACAAACATTCAAGGAAATTAATCATCTTAGTATAGAAATGCGGAATGGTGGGAAAGGGCTACATTTTGGAGTAAATGATAAATGTGGCCGCCATCTTCAAATCCGCCATATTGGATGAAGGTCATTTTTTTTAAAAACAGCAGGTGAATCGTGTGACAGATAGAACACGAACATATTCACAGAAAGTCATTTTATGTATCAGATTTGACGGTGCCTGACTTATCTCCACTAAAAATTTACAGCTTGATCTATGAAATAATCCCTAGTATAGCCTTGTTTCTCACAAACTGATAAGGAACCGACGCATCGCATTACACAAATGTGGAGTAGTGGGGAAAGAACTGTATTTTAGGACACATGATCAACGTGATCGCCATCTTGAAATCCGCCATATTTGATGGATTTCATTTTTTTCCAAATGGCAAGTGAGTCGTGTGACAAATCAAACAATATGTGTACTGCAAATTTTCATTGAATATAACTACGACACCGTATTAAGTAGGTCAAACGTTATACCGGATATGACTTTGTGAGAACATTCTCATGTTGTTTGATATGTCACATGACACTTGCAATTTGAAAAAAAAATACCACTATCCAATATAGATTTCAAGATGGTGGCAACATTGATCATCTAATCCAAAATGTAGCTCTTTCCAATCTTTCGACATTTGTGTACTATGATGCTTCATTTCCTTAACTGTTTGTGAACTACAAACCTGTATTTCGACCGCAGTGTTTATCTTCGTACTATACATGTATGCAATTTGTGACAACATGGTACGTGATACGACATTTAAATATAATTTTAAATGTCATTTAAATATCATACTGAAATATGGTCAGGACACCTGAAATTAAGAATAAAAAGGAGGGTTTCATTGCTAACTACTAAACTCTTGAGTACCGCATCATGGAGTGAATTGGAATGGTTGAGGTGAAATGGAACATCATTGCATTGTATCGAAAAACATGTGCTGCTCGCAGGTACGCAATGAGTGTGAAGAAGAGAACACAGGTAGCACACAGGTTGCAAAAAACACATAAGATATCGCGTAAAGCACAGATGGCACAATACTACTTCATTGGAACGAAAATACACATGTAATTGAATGTGCAGATGTCATGTGGAAACGCTGACAACCATATATGACAAATATTGCACGAATCTCAGTTGCTGCAATAAGCAGGATATGAAAAGTGAAATTTGGCAGTGGTATGTACTGTCGTGCGTGAGGTATGGGCATAAATCGACAAAAACTTAAATTGTTAGAGTGAATTGGAACATGTCACGAGTACATAAAATGACAAGGCCGATTGGTTTATTCGTAACATTTAGTGAAACCAGATTCCAGAATATGTACGGTTAAGACAAAATTATTAGTCTAAAGCGTCGAAACGTGGTCTGAAGAGTACAGTCCAGAAACATGGTATTCCGTGCAACAGACTTAACGGAAAACAAACAATAAGCAAAGTCTAAACCCAAAGGACAAATTTCTGACGGTATAAATTTGAGAATATGGACAAGGTAAAAGCACTAGTATTTGACACTTTAACGATACTCTTTACCGTTATAATTTTTAAATCAAATACAGTTCAAATGTATTGATCAAGTGAGAATGTTACACATTTTTCATGCTTTCTTGTAGTGATTTCTAACCATACTTTCGTTAACATACAATATTTGATAGTAAATCACGTTTTCCAATAACATTAATTTTGTACCAGTGATGGGCACGAAAAACCCTGGGTGCTCCAGTAATGGACATACTGTTTAACTCAGAGTAATTTAAATAATCATTGCTGCTGTTTCGAATATGAGTACTAAACAAGATTATATGTTTAATGCTGTTCTTCGATTAACTGGCTGTTTTATGGTATTCCACTGAGTGATGAGATCATTCCGAAGGTCCTGGATTCGAAAATGGCGGAGGAAAACAGTTTTTCCGCAGCCGTGCCAGATAAATGCCCTGATGGCATCTTGAGCTTAGACTTTTCCGACACCTTCTCGCTTCCTTTCCTCTACCCTATCCTGGCCTTAGCCATATATTCCCTGTGGCCATAAAAACGCAAATTCTAAGTTATAATGATTAGTGTCAAATAGGAAAACACATCATTCCACTGATGGGCATTCCCACGTCCATCATTGGAAAACAATGGGACCAAAACTTTGCTAACAAACTTATGACCATGAAGAGTAAATAATAGTTCCCAAGTTGAAATAAAACAACTAACAGAATTATGATTTTGCTCTCTGAAAGGCCGAGATATTAAAGCGCTTGCTTTCTGCGCATGTGGTCATGCGTTCAATTTCCGCTTAAGGCTATTGAACTTAGGGATTCGGAGCTCACTCTACCAAAAACTGTAAATCCCATCTTTAGAAACTCACCAATAACAATTTAATCCATTTAGGATTTTGATTTCAACCCAATACTGAAGAGTGAGTGTCCAAAACTGGACAAAAACTGACTGCCGTACCGGTAATGGACATCTCCTTCTTTTGAGAGTATATCTAAGTTATAGTTGGTTTGGCTACTCATATGCTTAAAACAAAGACATTTCGTAATACATAATAGTGCAGAACAACAAAAATATTCGTTATTGTAATTCCATGAATAAAAAAGAAAAGTTTTTTTTAATCATTTGCGTAACAGAATGCACGGAAGAGTGGGTCCGACGATGGAACTAAGTTAAACATCATGTCAGAAATACCAGAAGAAATCAAAGACGAGTGAATAATATCCAGTGGCATTAGAATATATCATATTAGATTTTCCTACGTAGGTGAAATGATTACCGGTCCAAAGAAATCATATTTTACAAAATTTCTCTTGAAGTGTCTATTACTGGTGCGCTTATCTTTTATGCTAATGTGGCTTTTTAGTTTAAATTTTTCATTTATGTTGCTTTGTTCTAATGTTTTGTTGAATTGTTTAATATTTTCGGACCTTCGTGCCATTCAGACCGTATTTTCTAATGTTTACAGCCTTTGTGTGCATGATCCTTGGGCCTATCTTCCATCATGTCTTTCAGTTTCATCCGTGTAAGGCGGTAATGTTGTCTAACCTAACGGTTTCTTGTTTTTTATTAATATTTAATTATACACCGTTGTTCTGCTTTGTTTATAACATGTTTCCTCTTTGTATGTACGTACATCGTATAAACGACTCTATGGCAGCCATTCTTCCTATTCTTCTTCTTGATGTGTTCTAACTCACTTCCCTGGTCGGGTTAAACTTATCATACTTATAATCATTGGTTTTCCAATTCCCCCAGTTACTGGGGTGAGTTGAAACACACTTTCAATATCACACCATTTCCACATGATTGCTAGTTCCACATGCACACACACGGGATAGGCGATATGTGTGCGATTACGAATTTCACAACTCTCCATCTTTGTTTTATATTTTTCCATTGCGCACTTTGTTCCAGTTCACTCTATGTTACGGTAATGTTGTACCTCGAGGACGCCAAGAGGTTAGCTCGCTCGCTTTCTGAGGACGCATTCACTGTTCAATTCCCACCGGGGTCTCTTGAGCGGTATGACTCGGAGCAAAATTTACTAAAACCATATGCACCGCCTTCAGTAACTGCGCAGCTTGTTTAGGACGTTAATAGCACTTCCATAAATTATTCGTACTGTTGCGAGTTGTTGGTTAGAAGAACTAGATTTAAAGACTGATCACCAACTAACGTTTCGGCTGTGCGTTTTTCATCGCTGAGGATAAAAAACTTAGTTTTTATAGTAGAAATAAATATGTTGCTACTCGTGGTAAATAATTTCTTACAAGGTGGTTTTATTCGCTCTTAGAAACATTTTTGAGAATATCTCATGTGCTACTTGAAATGGGATTTTAACAAAAGTAATTTGATTACTAACACAATATGTGAATTTTCTTAAACTCATACATACCTCTTGACAATACCACATTGGGTGTTTGCACATGGTAATAAAAGACATGTTTTGAGGGCGGTTCATCCATACGACTCCCACTTCAGTAACGCTGACCCATCGAACAGCAGTGAAGTAGTGATCTCTGTAAACATACAACAGAATATAAATATTTACGCAATAACTTCCATAAATATGCAATTTATATAAACTAATGTACCTTTAATCGATTGGTTGTGGCTTGCTTCGGACTTACCTTTGCATTTGAAAGTCTCTGGGTTCAAACCAAGCAGCCGTCATACCAATATTTGAACCAGGCTCTAACTAACTTCCTTCCCAAATCCCCTTTCTCTACTTGACCCAAAGGAATATAAATACCATTCAATATAATAAAAAATACAACTAATTCGGAAATGGCGTAAGTCACTGTTAGAACCAATGCAAATCAATTTGTCTGATGTTATTTTATCTACAGTTACTTGCTCAACATATGTGTGTAGATAAATGTTATGGCTCTGTGAAATGTATACTACAATTAGACCGTATTCTATAGAAATGATCCAACATCAATTGTAGAGAAATTCTGCAGAAATCATACTACAAGCATACCATCACCTATTACTTAAATAAGTATAATAGTTTCTTTTTTCCACATAAATAACATACTTTCCATTAATGTAATAAGTATATAATATTTGTACGTTAAAACCAATCATCCATCTTAATGCACGCGAATTTGTACCTCAAAACCAATTATCCGTATTCAGGTTTCTTCCTGAAGAAATAAAATCGACTATGAGTGACTATCCAAGGATTCTAATCAACTGTAAAATAGTGACCGTTCTTTTCTATAAATTATAAAGTAATTGTTGAGCATATATACTGTAAATTTACACATTTTTAAAAAATATTTCGGCGTTGCTTCCTCTCTGTACAATGTCGTCCACATTTTAGGGTTATTTCCTCTTTGGAGAATGTTGTCTCATTATTCATGCCAAATCGTATTTACTGTACTCACATAAATTAGTTTTAGTTCGACATTTAGACTAGTAATATTCAAGAAATGATGTACAATTTTGGCAGAAAGAACGTGAAGAGCTAAGAGCTCCATTTTTATATTTCTCGAAGAACCTGAATATATTTTGGTGGACTGCCACACATATTACACAACACATAAATCTGAACTTGGACATTCCATATTTGAAGAATGGGAGACAACTTGCAAAATGAAACGTTTGCTGTAAACTATACAGTGCGCTACTATATTTACCTGAATTATCAAGCGGTTCTATTTAGTATAACGTACTACGTTGCTTAAATTTTACTTCTATTTTTAACGAGAGAAAATTGGAGACGATTTTAGATGTTCCAGTTAGCTCACGTTATGATGATGTTTCATCAAGAGTTCAGAATTAGCACCGAATGAACCAAAGCTCTTAAGATATAACGTCACGTTATCTTGTCAAACGGTACGATAATCAGAATTCTGAAGAAATGTGAGTCGCCGATTATGCTTATTACTTATGAGCAGTTTCTAAACCCTGCTTTATTTAGCGTAATTGTATTTTCAGAAAAAGAACAGTATTAATCTCAATAGGATAAGAGCTCAATTGTAAACATTAGTACGCGTAATTCCATGTGAACTTGTCTAGTGTCCGCCTATGTCCGATTTTAAGGAAATTTATGAGTAAATGATAGCACATATTATAAATAATAGTGTACAAAATTATAGACTAATAGCTTACTTGGATCAAAATCTGGAGGCCGAACCTCAATAGTTTTGTGCCAGGTGGTAGCGAAAAAGCAAGGCATGAAGTTTCATAGACTGCTCTTGTTTGCCTAAAGTAGTTACGCACCTACAATTTTGTTCGCCAAAACCCCTTCTTCCGCTAAGTTCAAGAATTTTATTGTAAAGGTTAGCAATCGATTATTGTTTGCAGAAATTTATAGAAGATATTTTAAAAATGCCAGCAAGTAATGTTTCATGTTTCAGATAGCTATAAGACGAAAGTTTTTTGTTAGATAACAATTCAACCCTATTAGATAATTTCATCACTGCTGATAACGCTGTAACACTTGAGGATGTACAGGTCCATAGCTGTTAAATTATCGAGATGTAAAAATGACATATCAAATTTGGGTCTTCACAAAGGCAATCCTTAGGGCCAGAGTCCTCTACGTGTACTATTTTTATTTTTAAAATCTTTACATAATTATAAACATCATTTTCCCCTCTATTATCTTACTTTCAATTGCTGGACCCGTTCGAGAAGAAGGATGAACTGTAATATCATTTGCGGCTTTTAAGCAACTATTGCTCAGGCGAAGGTTAAACAATAGAACGCCTTATAGCAGATATATATTTTATGTTCTGAGGTACTTGTGAAAATGTATTTCAATAAGTTTTCATATGTCTTACCCAAATATCAGTTAAAATTAGGCATAATAGTCTAGAATAAAACATGACAAAACGTTTTGGGCTGATTTCCGTAAATGACGATCAAGATCATATGGACCAAAATGGTCATAACGATATATTGTACATGGGTATTATTCCTTACAGAGAATCATGTATACGAGTCGAAGGTAGGCAAGCTCTGTAATGATGCTGTGGGGATGAAAAATGTTGACTGATTTGCATTTAAGTCATGATTTGTGAGGGGAAACAGTCACGTGATGATTTTGGGGTACAATTTGCTCCACACTGGTAATATAATTAGAAGACCAATTCTTGCTAAATATCATAGATTTAGTGATGTAGTTAAAAATTTAGGAAACTTTATAATGGTGGAAATAATGTCTGCAATAAAGATCATTAGTGTTGATCAGTGTCGTAAACAATTTATACCACGTGTATTAGTGAGTTAGGAGCACAGCTCCTAATCTATATGACCTCTGTATTAATCTATATGACCAACATTTTAGTATTTTTATTTCTTAAGTATCTGTACTCTTTATATTTATTGCAGTTAAAATCTCACCTAGAAGCAACATTTATTCGACATCGGTACGAATAATGCAATTCCAGATGTATGACCACTTTCAACGATAAATTCCGAAACAGTCCATATAGTGGGTCACGCTAATAATGATGTCAGATAAGTCAAAAATATTTTATATTACACACATACGACAATTACACCCTTGCAAAAACCTAGATTTAACTGTAAACTCATTTTCGACCATAGTAGCTGAATTGACCAAATAGTACGTTACAACAATTAAGAGATATGCACTGGATGGACACTGTTTATACCATAGCAATACCTTAATTATAGGATGAGTTTTATCTTAAAACAATTTTCAAACCACGAAGCTTGACGATATGTGATTAAATAGTATGAAAACTAGATGAGTGGAGATAATATAAATTTCTTCTTGTTATCTTTTTCTCTACTTAGGACCAATATTTCCAAGACAGCAATCATAGTGTTCACAACTGTACATTATATGAGTTTAACATCCTTTTGAAACATAAGTTAAAAATATGCAGGCATTCCAATGGCTATGTTTGAGAGAACTTTTTACCAGTTTCTTTTTAAAGTTATTTTAGTCAAATTAATGAGGAAAAAACTGTCATGGTAGATAACGGTGACTAAGTTAGATCCCCTCTCTGGGGTACTGTTTATGCCACATTCTTACCAGTGCGATTGTATTACTTTCACTTCTCTTTGTTTTTACCTGTAATTGCCCTAAAGGATTTAGTGTACCGTAGGAAACCAGCTATACCGGTAGAAGTTTTGGAATAAATTAAAACGGCGAAAGCAGCACTAATAGTAGTAACTTTGGCTAGGTTTGCTCAAGCAGTAGTTTGCCGCTAGTACTACAAACTATCTGGTAGTTTACTGTCACTACTTTCAGTACTTTTAGAAGTCCTAAAATGCGCATGTAGTTTGTATTCATACTATTTTTATATTTGTATACTTTTGTGCTAACACTTTAATACTCTTTTCTTTCTTGAAATGTGCAAACAATTTTGACATTCCTATATACAACCAGGGAACGAGCGTGTTCTAAAAATTAGTCCGTTCTACGATTCACTTCATTAAATTTATTTTAAAAGTAAAGTGATAAGTTGCCTTACCAGAAACATGTTGCTTTTCCACGTGACACATTAGTTGTATTGGGAATAGACACCAAAACTAATGTTTCATATAGTATCCTCCATTGTAAAACAAATCGTTGCAACATTATCACAGTGCAAAGAAATTATAGTACTAAAGCTTCGGAATGATTAACCACATAGACAACACAAATCACCTCATCTTCTGTCCGCGGAGAATGACTGTATGGATGATACTTCGGAGACCAAATCAAAGGAAAATCTCTGGATACGAGGTCGTGACTATACTGTACTAGGGGTATTTCAGTAGTTCCAGTCATATTTCTCCATTCAGACTATAATGACTTTTCTCACACTAAGTCTCACCTTGTTCTGCAACATGGTTGCACCTTTGTGCTCAAGTTATTTTGTTTCATGAGAATAACTTTACAAGGGTCTGCGAATACTGGACTGCATTGAAAAATAACGGATTGCAGAAGACGACGTGTTTTGTTGTGACTACGTGGCAACCAGCCGCATCCTTGAATTTTTGCACGACCCTAACACTGCACTGTTGTAATTCTGGAACTATCCTTCGAGAATTGAGGTGACTACGTAGGATATTCCTGCTAGTACCTAACAACAACATACCATTTGTACTATGCGGGAAAATATGACGTTCTTTCTCATATGTAGCGAATTTAATTTTTGATATTTAGGAAGCTAAGGCTTAGGCCGGTCTTCTCATATGGCGAACTGTTTTCACACAAATTTAAAATATGGCAATAGTTACTTTGCAGTGAGTTGGACAAAAATGTGTTTATATTTTGAAAATCATTAATAACGTTGGTTTGTATTCTTTCATTGGAAGACCATCAGATAGATAAAGTTTGAGCTTAACGATAAATTTTATGGAGAATAATTAGAAACGTAACATCTATTCATCGAACACTGCATTCAGGCTTTATTTTTTAACATTTAAAATACCTTAAGAATATTGGCTGTTGAGTCTTTCTAATATCATGTATAGTATTGTTTTATTTCCTGTCAAGCAGATTTGTATTTGAAATCGTGTTCTTAATGTAGTACCTGTTACGTCATTCACTTATTTTCTTTAACTGCAACATCATTAATGATAGCGCCATACTTCATCTCAGTGTTATGTATGTGTGATCTACGGTACACAAATTTTGTGCAAAATTTCAATATATTTCGCAAACTCGATCCACAAACAGAAAATGAATTCAAATGTAACAAAATTCAATCAAGGATATCACACAAGCAAGAATATAAATGTGAATAACGTGATTTACACGTTTCTTTCTCACTTTTTTCCACGCATTTTTACAATAGAGTTGAAAATTATGACGTTTGAGAGAACTAACTCGACTTTTTAATTCACAACAAACCATTCATTTGACGTGTTCATACTTTTTTTCTTTCTTGTATGAATGTACACATTTTCCCCCCCAGAATAAATCACATATGCTTGAATTCTCTTGAATATCCTCTTTCACCTGTCAGACAACTCCTACAGAATCCATTTCATTTGAACTTCAATAGAAAAGCATCGTTTCAATAGAATCAGCGTTCAATGGCACAATAGTAAACGTACTTCGCGGAACTAACTTCTGTTAACTTTTCCTTTGTAACGTTGGTAACTTTAATTTACATCGAATAAAACCGTAACTCTGGGCTTCCATTGTTATGTATGTAATGTATGTTCTACCTATAATAAAATGATGTTTATCCAGTCGTAGTAGTTTAACACGTCGCGCTGTGACCGATTTCATTTGCCACTATTCAAACGGTGAAGAGCTATAATAGGTGTATGGGAAATAGGACAGCTCTGAAAACAGCACTATTCCTTGATCAATTTGTACAAATAATAAATATTGCGTAACAGTAAGTAATATGATGCATGAAGTAAACCACAACATATACTGGTCAGGATAGTTGTAGAATCGGAAATGAACATTTCAACTCTCGAAATTTTACGTGTCTGAGAAAATGTTTCTAAACCAGTTTTATATTCTGATTGTCAGTGATTCTTTAGCATGGTCCTGATTGTTGTTATATCTTAATGATAGAGATTCAGGGGTCTCTTCCCTCTATATATTCCGTCACTAAGTTCCCGAAAATTATGGTGTTAATATTATTTTATAATTTTTGTAGCTTGTTGTAATGGGAGTTTGTGGAATCTATGTTCAAGCGGTATATAGGAAGTCTTAGCTAACAACCTACCATACGTACTGATAAAAGATCAAGAAAAGAATGATCAAGCTGTTTAATCTGGAAATTCCTCCCACCCTACTCCGTACCCTGTGAACTGTAAGATTCATAGAGCTCCTCAGTAGGAGCCTTTGTTGGTTACTCGTCAGACAGAAATCAGAGTACCTTTTTTATAAACCACTTTGTCATCTGTAAGAAAAAAATGAATGACAAGTTATTTTTTTAACTTGTACAAGTTATGAGCGAACTATGTAGTAAAAATATATGTTTTCAGAAGTAGATGCTTTCCTGCCACGAATGCTGATATTGTTTTTTTTTTCTGAAAGCTGATCTGAAGGAAGCGAAAGTAAGTGAATGTCAGAAACTAGAATTGAATAAAAAAATCACACTAGTTTGCGCTCTCAAATAACCAAGGTTTAAGATTGTAGTCCCATACAATATAAGTTGAACAAATAACTCGTTCCTTTGGATCCTGAAGTTAGCATTACCCAGTTAACAGTGGCAATAGAAATATTCTTTGTTGTTCTAAAAGGTTTTGATTAAAGAACAATACAGCAGTCTCAGCAGATGGAATGAAAACAACGTTCACGTTGATAATAAAGGCTGCAATTTTAACATAAATTTTGTAATTATTTTAAGGAGGTACATGTAGATTTAATCGGTTTTACACCAAGCTGGTTAGGGGTAAAGAGGAATATAAAAATCTTATTGATTTGGTAAAGAAGTGTCACACAATATCTCAGGGAGATACAAGTATTGGACAAAATAATGTAAATCCTTGTCAAAAGTGAAACATATTGTAACTGTGCTTGCTAACACTAAGCACTGCGTAAATCAATCGTCTCTTGTTTCTTTGCAGGTAGGATCGACTGTGTACTAATAGTAGAGTAAGGCAGTGTGGTTGTGGATATTGTCCAGATGTGGTGCGTGACCAGTATGTCTGATTTAGCGGACTTTCAAGGAGGTCAAATTGTGGGCCATCTGTGATCAAAACAGCTACGTTATGCGGTGTAACGCAATACACGGTCATGACCACATACACATGTCATGACCACAAAAGTCATGACCACATACACAATGCACGGTGAAACAGGATCAGCAAAGTACAAGAGTGGTCGAAAGACAAAGCTACATGAAAGGGATCACCGGGCCTTGGAAGCGGATTCTAATGTTACAGAAGAAAACAACGGCCGAGAAAGTGACTACAGAACATAATTTGCTACTAACCACTCCAGTGTCATCCAAAACAGTGAGGTGGGACCTGCATATAATAGATATCCATTGGCCTGTTGCTATTCCCAATCCCCAAATAAGAGACAAAAATTCTCAAAAGTGACGTTCATGGTGCAATACCGAAAAAAAACCTGGACGTTGGGGGACTGGCAAACTGTTGTATGGTGGGACAAGTGTCAACCTTTACCCTATTCCCCACCAATGCACTTGTGTTTTTCTGGGCGAAAACCCTGTCAAACATACGATATAGATTGTCTCCGCCCGATTGTCAAACATAGAGGTAGCTCTATTATGGTGTGGAGCGCTATATCATGGAATTCGGCAGCCCTTTGTCACATTAGGTGGTTCAGTCACAGCAGCAGTGTATACAGAACTCTTGAGTAAGCAGAAATCCCCCCTTCCAATGATGCAAACTTTATTTCAAGACGGAAATGGCACATTCCAGGATGATGATAATGCCCCCATTCACCCTCCCGGCCCTGTTTGAGACTGGTTTCACGAGCATACTGACGAGATTCAACCTCTTTCTTGACCCATACATGAACATCACCGAGTCTCTGTGGTCTGTTTTGGAAACCAGAGTACGGCGTTGATTTCCACTTTCTTCGTTTCTAACTGAGCTGGAGACCGTGCTGCATGAAGAATGGCTTCAAATTCCAGTCACCAGCATTCAGGACATATCCGTCTATTCCATTCAGGATTCAAGCTGTATTGCGTTCTAAAGGTAGGCGACATCGTATTAATACAAAATGTTCCTACATCCACAAGTGTTTCTATTATTTTGTACAATACCTGCATGACATGTCGAATGCCGAGTTTGGTTTCTCAGTGAACCAAAAAGTTACCAAATCTTTGAGAGGATTCTTTACATTGCATAACGTCTAATGTGTGATAGTGTTATGAAAGTGGGAAGTGTTACAAACACCTAAGGTAGCTTATGTAAGAAATACATAACAGAGTAACGGTTGGAGAAATATTATTATAATATTATTGTGCTTATGTTCAAGTAAGATTATTAAGCATCCATGTTAAGAGCAGAATGACAATGAACATAAGTGAAAAATTTGAAGTTTATGTTTAGAAAATCAAAAAGGAAAGCAAATATTAAATTGAATGATTGTGAAAAGTGCAGTGAAACTATGAAAGAAAACGGTAAATACACTGAGGTGCAAAAAAAACACAACACTTGAGATTCGAAAAACAAAATATTTTTTCTGGTACAAAACAATAATGAGGACATCTGTACAGTTGATATTTTTTACTGTTGCACTATTTTGAAAACATTTACTATTTTGATGATTTTTACTAAGAAAGAAACGAAATTTTAACACAAACTTTTAACATTCAGAACCTTGTATCGTTAACTTTCGATCATAAAGTTAAATCTTCGTTAACCAAACTTAATCTTAATGCAGAATCCTGTTATTTTTCTGGTCTTCCTCCACCATCACTCACATTTTGACAATTTTAAAACCATTTGTTCTCACTTCTCGGTTGAATGACAACCTGCAATGTCTGAGAAAGGTTTCCAATGTTCGCATCAATTTGTTTTGGACGATGGGCTCCCATTCGTTGCAAAGGACTTTATGTAGCTCTGCTAAGGTCTCTGGAGAATGATAACGGGCATTGCTTCCTAAAAGTTCCCACATATATTCAATTATGTTGATATCAGATCTCGTCCTGGCTATTGCATAACTTGGATCCCTACTTCGTTGAGGTACTGAATGTTACAACATACCGTATGAGGACGTAAACTGTCGTGCATACAGTAAAACTTTCACCGTCAACTTGAAAATGAACAAATTGTATTCCAAGAATGTATGGACGTACTGGTAGGCCGTAAGAGCCTTTCTATCCACAAATACAAGGTCTATTCGGACAGGCGAACTGATCTCTGTCGAAGCAATTACTGAACTTGCAGAGGATGCTATCCGTGATTAAAATGAACATACATAATACCTTTCGCCAGTCCTCCTCCACTCTCTTTCTTGTCCATCTTGGGACTGAAGACAGCAGGGGGACTTACTTAAGATATAACTGTCTCGCACTGTTCGGTATTCCAATCCAGATTGCATTCCTGAGCTTGCCAATGTTACAGATGCTGTTGTGAGCCAGTAGCAGGGTTTCTGGAGATCTTTCCGGCTTCATATAACCTTCGTTTCACAACCCAAGAGCTGGCGATCACACCTCTCACTTGCGCTAGTCTATTTCTGGCTTCGACAACAGTGATGTGGTAGTTGCACATAACCTAAGCGAGCAAGAAGCGGGTAATATGTTGCAGGAATTGAACTCATCATGTCTTCCAGAGTACGTAATCAGTTACTGGTACCTCTACATGATAAGCAAAATCGTAGTATGCAATTCTTGAGCCACGTTGTAGCTTCACCCATCCTGTACCAAAGTGACTGGTCTAGCGACCTTCTCGGGGCTTTCCGGCATCTTACCACTCTTCACGATAACATAAATCTGAAGAAAAGTATTGTTTCGAACTGCGTAGCATATCACAGAGTTCCAACATACATAGAAACACGAATCTCGGCGTCGGGACGGTTGGTTCGTGCTCATGTTGGGAATTTCATTGTACAGAAGAAAAGCAAGTTGAGGACAAAATGAGAGGCAGAAGGGTGTTATAAACCACTCAGAGGACAATGTTTCCTTTCCATAACATAAATCGCATGTGTGAACCTCAAACAGGTCCATAGCACCTCACAAGTAGTGTTAGAATGGACATTGTATACAGAATTTTCCATTCTCTTGGAGTGCTGCGCTTTTTTTGCAACTCAATGTATTTATTAAATAGTGAAATACAAAAATGTGGTTCCAAGAGTTTGTGTAAATTTGCAATGTACTGAATAAGTATATAAACAACGGGCATTCTTATAGTCCATCTTGCACCCTACTGTCAGGATTTATTAATTAACCTAGGAAACGTCTGAAAATTATAATATCATTTTACAGACGAAAACTGCACAATCGACAGAGACGTGAGAAAAAGGGACAAATCCAAACTATTAAACTCTGGAAGTCTAATGGCTGAAGAAAGAAAGGGAAGAAATTCGAACTATTTATTGCGTGAAGAAAGAAGGTGGAAAAATTACACATAGATATATCCCAAGTAGTTAAAGACATTAAAGTAAACTTTTCGCGTTGTACCGACTAAGCTCGCTACGAACAGCCATAAATACCGAGTGACATTAGCTCTGTTAGGCTTTGCAATCGGAAGGCCACAGGAACGACTCCAACTGCTACCCATCCTGCCAGAGATATTTCCTGGGCTTTCCATGATACACCGAGCAAAGCAGGGATGAAACCTTCAAATTAGATCCCCGGTGAATTCGTTCCTCTGTCCTATTATAAGGGCTGAAAAGGGAGAACATTCAGAGCTCAACTATGATTGAAGAGAATGTAAGTTCTCAAAAAATAAGTGCTTTTATTTAAATCTGACGACAGGGAGGCAGCCTGAACACTGATAATTTTTTTACAAAATCAAACCGGCGTTTTCTGATATTGGATAGTGATAAAAGCGTGCCTGACAAGACAGGAGGAAATTTAACGGTCCTGAATGATATTCCAATTTTACGTTTCTCAATACAGCGGCCTTTTACATGTTAACAATTAATTGTTACACTTCTAGACTTCTAGATTTCTATAGCTACACTTCTCTAGCTAATACGAGAACCATAACGAAATTTAGTTTTAGTAAACTTTTAAGACTTAAACTAACATACGGAAAAACATACATTATGGAACACATGACCCAAGGTTAGACTGAACCACTGGTTTATATGATTCATATTCGAATGTGGAAACAATTATAAAATAAGCACATGTGGAACAAGAAGTATGGAAACTACAATACCAAAGGAAATATATTTATAATATATTTTGTAATCTATAACATAGCCTTTAAGGAAACAGCTCGCCTAGAAAATATGCACATACTAATATAAAAATAAGTTCTAACATTTCAAATTTGCATGTCTTCCTCTAGAGCTACCATCAAGCATGTAACTAACAAATTCTCAACTCACTATATCCATAAATGTTTTCTTCCATGTCCAGCAAAGGTCATGCAAAAAGGAGGCTTGCAATTTACAAAGTAAGCAACATGCATCAATTGGCATGCGTCATGATAATACAGGCAAGGGGTAAAAGGATAACTATTGCATGATAGACAAAATCGGCAGGAGCTGTCAGCCCCACAAACCGATGACACTGACTGGTCTGAAAGCGCTATTGGTGGCTTAACGTCTCGCTTTCTGATGTTCTTCGGGTCACCCAGGTCAGCAACAAACAAGGTTACAACAGGATTCGGTGTTCCAGCCTGCAACAAAAAAATCATCAATTGGCGATTCAAACATGCATCAAATCTACAGTAAGTAAATGCTGCTTGAAGAAGAAGAAAAAATAACTGTTTTACTTTCAAAAATATCGTTATCGATAAACTTTAGTCGTTAATATACTTTCCGGGATAAAACTCGAAATAATGGTTACCAAATTACTTGTTGGTAATATGCAATGGACATTTTAAACTAATCTTATGTGTACAATACACGAGTCCAAATTAGCTATCAAGGATTGTTAGCTAAACGTGACAAACGTGAAACGTAAACAGATTTTATTTGCTCGAAATAAATGAAAAAGTCAAAAAACTAAATATTAGTTTCAAAAAATGGCTTTAGCGATTAGTCGCATTATTATGTGTTTTGGGAGTTGAGATAAAGAAAACAAGTAGAAATTGGCTTGTACATGTTCAGCTTTATGAAAGCGCTTATAGTACAAACATACCATAAAATAGATTCACAGATTTAACACGGAAGTTTAAATCAAGTCCAACAATTTTTTAATCCGATGTCACAGCTTCTCTCTACGAGCTGTCGTTATAAATTTTTACAGAAGAGCGTCTGGTAAAAAGCTACCTTATAGAAGGCTCGAGCACCATAACATTTAAAACAGTCGCATAAATAAAGTTCTCTAATTTAAAATCTGAAGTCAGTTTCTTTGGACCACCATACTTGTGGCTTCCGGTTACTTCCAATTAGGAATTGAACTTCCACAGACCCTGTCTTCCGATCTGCAGAACACGGCATATCTTACAATTTCCATAAAAAAATGCGATTCTGAACGCCGTGTAGCTAATGAGCTAATATATGCACTGAAATGACACCTTCTTATATATAACTGTGTATGGTTAAGAGTCCTCTCTCTCTCTCTCACACACACACACTCAGACCTTTCCTCCTTCCCTCGCAAGTAAGGAATATCAGCAAACATCATGAGCACAGAATTTTCCAGATATACACGAATTAGTGCAGATTAAATGAAAGAAAAAACTAGATGAAACAGTACACACATGATGATGGAACTAATTTAAACACTCACAATAAAAAATTGAAACCGATGAATATGTCTTTGACAGAGAAACTAGAGAAAGGAGGACAGAGAAGAAGAAGAGAGAGAAGGGATAAAAATATGGAATATAACAGTAGTGAAAAAATCAAACGAACCTAACATTATAAACTACAATTTCCAGAAATCCAACAGCAAGATAGAAGTGACGTGATAGCAAGATTCTATATAAATGACGACCAAAGTTGGTGATTAGATTATATATTTATGATTTCCAGTGGAACAGGAGAGTTCTGAGACACATGTAGGATAAGGTCGAAATGTTAACACACCAAAAGGTCACAAATACGCAGTGCTTATTGAATGTACTGGTTCGGAATACAATGTAACAAATCCAATAGGTACCGTATGCCATACCTTCCATTCCAGAGCACTAACGCAAATCGAAAATAAAAATAAAATAAATGAATGATGAATCTTGGGTTAAGTTTCTAACAGAAAGAGCCAAGATTACAAGTCCAAGTTGTATCAAAATAAAAAGTTACAAATGTTCAAAATCAAAATTGCAATATTCCACATTTCAAGCATGAATAGAAGACATTTTATAATATGTTAGTAAATTATAAGATGGAAACAAGTTTTTTTTAAACTAAAATAAATATATTTTTCCTTTCAAAATAATCAAAAAAACTAGTCAGTTTTTACTAATTTCTGAACATTTATATGTTTCGAAGATGCCACTCTAGATTCCACCTACTACGAATATAACGTTCTAATAATTACAACACTAATTAACTAGTATTTATAAGTCCGCGGAGCTAGAATGGACACACGCACGCACGAAGAGACAGAGTGTATGTAAGAGAGAGAAGCAATGATAAAATGAACAGAAAGAGAAGAAAAAGGTACGAAGACATGATAAGAAAACGGCAAGAAAGAGAAGGATAGAGAACAATAAATACCAATAAAAAGTAAGAACTATATTATCATTATGCTAAAGAACACAAACACTATTTATTTTCTGATTCTTGCCAGTGGTGCCTCGTAGTTCTCCAGCCGGAGATAACCCTTTGTTTGCAGCTTTAATTTTATGAGAAATAACTGCTAATTGGTTGGAAATAGAACCCAGGTCTTCATATTAAAATTCTGAAAGATAGCGGGTAGTCCACAAGTTATGCTACCAGAAAGGTGCCTAACAAATGGAATAGTGTTTCCTCCTAAGAATAACAACATGAAAAGTGGATACTTGCGGACAATGATGTGTTCTCATTGTCCTGTTGAGAATATATTTACTTTATTTTCTCTTTTCCTATGACCATCAATTCAGCCTCGGTGGAATTCTGTAAGAAATAAACCAGGACAAACTTACTCTACGGAGAGTTGCAAAAACTAGGTTGAATTGAAGGAGTGTGTAGCTTAACCCCGTGCTGAGGGGTTTAATACATGTGGTTATTGTCCGCTGTAGAGAGGTTCTTTCTTTAAAAGCTAACAACGTAAAACTGTGATAATTTTTAATATAGTCCGGTATTGAAAGGGTTTTCTTCCATAATATTGAATGCTCTTCTACGAAAAAATAAAGAAAACTGTATGTTATTTAAAACTATAATAATAATGATAATGGCGAAATTACTTCAGGATATATTACTGTCTTTACTGAATTTTTCCTTACTTCGGGTATTAGGGGGGCACTAATTTGTCTATAAGTCGTTGAATAAATGCATCCCCTCGTTCATTTTGCTGTATACAGCTTACAGGAAGAAAGTCAGTTGTTTCCAAAGATCAGCTCTAAACGCGAATTTCGTAATATTTTCTTGATATTTTAAGCTAAATGGTGCAGTGCTAACGTGGTCGACTTCTTAGAACTAAAGCTAGATAACATAGGTTCAAACCCTCGTCAATCCAAGGATTTTTTTTACGAAGCGTTGGCGAATAATGTAATAGTGGTTTGTTTTACTAAACGTCGACTTCTAAAGAATGTGGAAGCAAACCCACCGACTCGTCTACAATGTGAAAGATTCCTCAACTTACAAACACCTTTTTCACGATAGAGAATAAGACGATATACGAATATTGATTTGAGAAGACAAAATAAAATCTATGGGCATAAGATTAGTAGGACAATTAAGACACTTCGTTGACTTGAAGTATTAACTTTTCATGTTATTAGTCTTAGAAAGAATCACTATACCTTTAGTTAAGCAGCTTTGGAGCAGCTTAACCTGTGGAGTATTCGCTACCGTTTCAGACTTTCAATATGAAGTCCTGGATACGTTACCTAACCAGATAGCGTTTTATTCGCACAAAATGAAGGCTCAAACAGAGATTTATCTCTGGCTGGAGAACTAAATGGCATCACTGGCGAGAATCACAGAGTAGTGTTTGTGTTCTTTAGCACAATGCGAAGGTAGTATTCATGTTTTACTTTGGCCTTTCTCTCTCTCCCTCTCTTTCTTGTCGCATCCTTAGCATGTCTTCGTACCTTTCTCTCATTTCTCTTTCTATTCATTTTTAATTTTCTCTTACTCATTGCTTCTCTCTTTTACACACACTGTCTCCTTGTGCGTGCGTGTGTTCCTTCTAACCCTGTGGATTGTTATATACACTAGTTCATTAGTGCTATCATTATTAGAACACTATAGTTTCAAAGGTAGACTTCACAGTGGCATGTTCAGAACAGATAAATATCCAGAAATTAGTAAAGAAATTAGGAAAACCCTGTTTTGTTTATTTTGAGAGGAAAAATATTTTTAAATTAGTTTTCTCGTCTCCAACATACAATTCACTAACATATTATGAAATGTGTTTCATTCACGCTTGAAATCTGGAATATGTAAGGTTTGCTTTGCCCATAAGCAACATGGCCATTCTGATTTTGAACATTTATAACTTTTCATTTCGATACAGTATGGAATTGTAATATTGGCTCTTTCTGTTCGAAATTGAGCATAAAACCATTATTTATTGATTTCCTTTTATGATCGATTTGCACTAGTGATTTGGAATGGAATGTAAGGCATACTGTATTTATCGGGTTTATTACAATGAATTCCGAATCAGTACGTTCAATGAACCCCACCGAATTTGCGACCGAACCACGTGCCCACAAAACACGTGTATTAACATTTTTATCTTATCCTACATGTGTCTCAGTACTCTCCTGTTCCACTGGAAATCATGAGTATTTAATCTGATCACCAACTTTGGTAGCCATTTTAGAAGTAACTTAATATATTTTTAACCAACACGTCCACAAATTTTAATTTCTCTAAAAAAGTATAAAATCTAAAAGTCACTTCTATCTTGCTGTTGGATTTCTGGGAATTGTACTTTATAATATTAGGTTCTTTTTTTATATGTTTACTGCGGCTACATTCCATATTTTTATCTCTTCTCTCTTTTCTTCTTTTTCTCTGTTACTCTTTGTCTACCAGTCATTCATTGGTGGTTTCAATTTTTCATTGTGTGTTTAAATTACTCCTGGAGGAAACGGTGACTCAGTTAATAGAGCGCTCACCTCTGGTGCTTGGGGTCATCGGATCTATGCCTGCTCATTCCATGTGGGCTTTGTGGTGGACAAACACCGTGTACGTGGGTTTTCTCGGGGTGCTCCCGTTCCCCTCATTTTCTTCATTTCAACAATTTATCCCATCATCATCCATATTGTCTGAGCCAATGTTGCCTAAAGGCCTTAAAATAAATTCAAATTCAAATTTAAATTACTCTCTGTATCATCAAATGTATCCTGTTTCACCTCGCTTTTATTCCATCATTCATCTGTACTAGTTCATGCATATCTAGAAAATTCTGTGCTCATGTTGTTTGCTGATTTTCCTTACGTGGGAGAGAAAGAGGGAAGGAGAGAGAGAAAGAAGGAAGGTTCTTTACCAAACACGATTATAGGATAAGAAGGTGTCAAGGATAGGATTATGGGAGTCTCATTTTTTTGTTGTGACATGTAGGCACCAACGGACTAAGCTGTGAAAGAGTCGATATTTCCTTAGTAATATCCCACGCCATTGCATATGTTTTCCTGTGGAATGCTGCGATCGACGAAAACAAGTTGGACATCATTCTCATTCCTAAAATAGTCTACTCATATCTTACAACCCTCAGAAAACTTTTACACTACAAACTTGAAGATCCTCGAATTGTTTGTAAAGGCCCTTGTGCGTCCACCCTTGTATACGATCATCTATCTTTTCTATATTCTGTCAGTCTGTCCGGTCTCTTGCAGCACGGGTCGTCCCCGTCTTCGCAAATAAAAACAACCAGAGAATTTATTTATTTATTTCATGTCTTGGATTACACTAGCGAGGTTAGGGCCATTAGGCCCTCTGTTATGCGTAACTAGTACACTTATTTACACCAATAGCTGATTACATTAGAACACATAAATACTAGAGATAAAAATAATTGTACTATATAAATAACAGAAAAAATATATCTTTAACATATTATAAGGAAATATTTTATATACACACATACATACAAACACACACACAACCTACACGCATATACATACATACTGTATACTTGAACGTAATCATACTTCTCAGACATAATATACTTAACAAAACAGATTACAAATATAGCTATTTCAAACGAGTTAAGTGATAACTGGTAGAGAATAGGTATATTCATGGTTCAATGAACATTTCTTTTGGTATCTGATTTAATTTTCAATTTTGATATTATATTTGGCATACTAGGGGGTAGTTTGTTCCATAGATGAATAATACTGCTGGGAAGCAATGATTTACTATAACTATCTGTGCGATGTTTGGGAAGAAGTTGAGAGTTTCTTACTCTAGTGTTTCCACCATGACGTGCAATAAATTGATAATTTGTATACAAATATGAAGCAGTATTGTGAGCTAAAACACTGTGCGTTTTTAATAAAATGTGACATTTCCTACGTAAATGAAGTGGAAGCCAGTCCAGTTTAGTCAACGCTGGTGTTATATAATCGTAATGCGGAGATTGTAAATAAATCTTATGCAGGTGTTTTATATCCACTGTAGTTTAGCGGAAAGATTAACTGTTGGGCCATTGTATATCACAATACAATAACCGTACGTTACAATAATCAAATAATGGAGGCGCTAAAGCCTGCATCAAATTAATCTTTTGACTTAATGAAAGAAAGTGTTTTAGCTTTGAAAAGGTGTGCAACATAGCATACACTTTCTTGGTTATGCGAATTAGGTGTGCATCCCATGTAAGATGGCTGCCCACGATGACTCCCAGATTTCTTATTTGTTTAGCATTTCGATTTGAGTGCTGTTCAAGACAACTTGAGGAAAGTTTAGTGTATACTCAAATCTGAAGCGAGTGTTTGGTTAGTTATAATAATGGCTTGTGCCTTTAGAGGGTTTAAATTTAGGTAGTGTATACTTTTCCATTTAGTACACACAGGTCGTTGTTCATTGCCTCCACTGCATTATGCACAGTATAAAATTAACACGTATGACCGTCTGTATAAATATGATGTTTACATATACGAACAACAGAGGACATATCATTAACATTTAAACTGAAAAGTAATGGCCCTAGTATTGAGCCTTCTAGTACTCCTGATGATGTTTTAATCAAAGAAAAAATAATTATTATCGAAAGTAAGAAACTTTTGACGACATTTCAAAAAAGAAGAAAACCACTGACCTCTAATCGGAATGAAGTTATATGAAGAAAGTTTAATTAGTAGAGAATCAATTTGAAGAGAACCAAAGCAACGACTTGCATCGATGTTTGTTAAAAGAATGATTTCTCCTTTATCCATGGTGCATTTGATGTCATCAGTGATCTTTAATAACGCTGTGGATATGCTTTGTATGGAGAGAAAGCCAGACTGTAAAGGATCGAGGACATCATGTAAACATAGCAATTTATGTCATTTGTTTGTGCACAATCTTTTCCAAAATTTTTGAAAGTGCAGGGAGCATACTTAGGGGGCTGCAGTCGCTCAGTTCGGACGCATTTGATTACTTGGGTATGGGTAAAATCAGCGCATACTTCCATGAGCGAGGGATACTTCCAGTGGTGAGTGAGTGACAATATGCGTTATTGTTGAGACAACATTTTCCGATGTAAGCTTTAGTAATTTAATGGGAATCATGTCTGCACCAAATGCGTTTGTTTTTATTTCTTTTAGAATTTTCATAATCTAAAAGATGTCAACGTGTTTAAAATAAAATCTATTGAAATTGTTCTAATGTGGTCAGTGCCGGTTCTAAGGAAGGGAAAAGGGGGGCAAGTGCCCTGGGCGTCACGTTTAGAGGAAGGAAAGCAGCTAAAAATAAAAAAAAAGCTCCTAAAAAATAACTAAAATTGCCTATTAAGTTAAACATTTACCTTAAAGTGTTCAAAATTTCCATACCGGCGCGCTAAGATATTTTTTATGTTATTCCATACAACCTACCTTCATCCTTAAAATTCAAAACCGCGGTTCAAGCGAGATAGGCAGGTTTACTGCCATACTGGAATTAGTAATAGTGATGCGACGACATGCTCCAGAGAAGATAACAAAAGTACACTATGTGATGCGAAACAATGTTGTGGCTGTCGCGTCAGCAGGTCGTGTTGTTTGGCTAAAAACTGGTTGAAATAGCGGCAAATTTTAACTTTACCCCCATAGGAAAATCTAGATCCGAGACTGGGTGTGGGAACCATGACTGGGGATACAGTTTGGTTGTAGGTTTTGATTATGTGCCATAGCTGTAAAGTGTGCATTCAATTAATCGAAATTGCAATTTTGAATATTTAATTCCCTAACTTACGAACATTTTGCAGTATTTCTGTAACAGTTGTTCCATTACTTTCTATTTACATTACGAATATATCTAAACTTGGCGTTTCTTAACATTTGTTTAGTCTTGTCACGCCAGCAGAATAAAGGACAAAACAATTAATACACAAAAGCTGCGCAAACGTGAGCATCAATAAATACCTTCGAGATTTACGGTGAATTTCTTTCATTATCATTACACATCATATACAAGAAGCCTGTTGCCACGTATTTATTGCAAAATGTGGGGTAGCATGCAATCAACTCAAAGAAACTCATACCGAAAAGCATTAAACGTGAAATAATTTGGTCCGATACTGTACCACGCTAGAAACTCTCTTCTGACATCAAAATACAGCTCTTCAACCTTATTTATTATTAACGTAATTTTGCACTTGCAACTATTAAATTGGTTCATTTTCTGAAGCACTGCAGTCTTCCACACTGTCGTCGTACACTGTATAACTATACACTGTATAGTTCTCTTGGTTGTAAGAGAATACAAACAACTATTTCCAGGTACTCAAAAACTCTGAGAAACTTCATAATGAAACGTACACTTCCACAATAATTGAATGTAGATATTCTCTGATGTACATATATCTTTGTTCTATACATAGGTGTAGAAACCTTTTAATTAAAATTCATGGAATTTAATTTCAAGCAGAGAGCACCTTGCAACTTAAGAAGAACAGCTTTCGTAATGAGGAATACTTTAACCCTCAGGAAGCGTGATACTAGTGTAATTCTACACAATCAGTATATATTATTTTTGAAATGTACTTTTTAAATATACTATGGCATTCCAAGTATTAATATCCTAAATGTATACTAATAGCAATGCGTTATTCAATATATTCGTTCAAAATAGTAATTTCTTAATGTGAGCGGAAGTATTTCAGCTGGTCTTGGGCTCTGCATTTGGATGGTCTTGAGTTCGATTCCAGCGGCCATCCATGCTGACTGAAGCTTATTCATGATTTAAACTCAGTAGCACCGTCTCAGTACAGAATGATACCTTCAAACTATGCTCAGACAGTATTCCATGTCATATCTTTTTCCCCATCAAATTCCTGCCTGAGCAAAAATCGTCTAAAGGCTGTCTACAGAAAAATATAAACTATATCTATACACGATAGGTAAAGTATTATCTACTCTATACTTTTCGATTTATGTTCATTATATAACTCATACTACAGTGATTGTACGAATATTGTAAAATATAAATAAGTATAACGTTAATATTAATATTAACATTATGTGTTATAATATCAATATGTTTCCTTAGCAGTGTATTTCATATATTATCAGATGCCCTCCATTGCGTCTGGTTCTTTCTGCTCCCAAATAAATCATCTTTTACACTTCATCTCGAAGTCCAGTATCTTCTATTCTGATAACACTTAATTTAGTGTATCCATATATTGGCTTAGTGAAAAAAAAATTGTGGGTCAAGGAAGAAGGTCCCCTGTGAAACACTGCCACATCTGTCATTAGACTACATCAAGAAAGTGAAAAATTTAAAGTTGGAAAGTGGGTAAGGCAAGGAGATTCTATTTCTCCAAAGCTATTTTGTGCGGTCCTGGAGAGAGTGTTTAAAATTTAAACTGGGATGAAGTTGGAATAAAAATTAATGGCGAATATCTTTATCACCTACGGTTCGCTTATGATATAGTCCTGTTAGCTTCAACTCCAGAAGAACTGAGTAATGAGAGTTTCAAAATAGGCCTTGAAATGAATTTAAGTAAAACAAAGGGCATATACAATCAACATGCTGCAAAAAGGGAAATAAAGATTAGCGGAGAGACAATAGGTATAGTTGATGAGTATGTTTACCTAGGCCAGTTCAAAACATTCAATGTCAAGTTGACTGATGAAATAAATAGAAGATGCAAAATGGCGTGGAGTTCGTTCGGAAAACTACACTTTATTTTCAAAAGCAAACTACCAATGTGTCTGAAGCGAAAAGTTTATAATCAATGTGTCTTACCTGTGATGATGTACGGCTGTGAAACTTGGACATTGAATGCGCAAACGACTCAAAGATTGAGAGTCACACAAAGACCAATGGAGAGATGCATGCTAGAAATAACCGGGAGGACAGAAAGACAAATGAATGGATTCGCGCACAAACAAAGGTAGAAGATGTAATCAAGTCTGCGAAGAAGATGAAGTGGAGATTGGTCGGTCACATAGCTAGACGAACAGATGGAAGGTGGACGACAAATGTACTACAGTGGATTCCTAGAGAAAAGAAACGACCGAGACGACGTCCAAATGTAAGATGAGTAGATGAAATCAAGCGTTTTTCAGGAGCTACATGGATGAGGATAGCAGCAGACCGAGATATGTGGAAAGAAAAGGGGGAGGCCTTCATTCAGAAGTGGATAGAAAACAGCTGAATATAATGATGATATATACGTACATATACACACAAGAGAGAGAGAGAGAGAGAGAAAGAGAGAGAGAAAAGCGCTTTACAGACACTGATAGAGACATATAGTTAAAGTAAAATACATAAAAATCAGAAAGTCTTGGGAACGATCCCAGGGAGCGACCGACCATCTTGACTGAGGTTTTTCCAGTGTTTATTCTCAGTCACACTAGCTAAATGCCAAGATGTTAACCTGAAACTAATCACTGGCCGACTTTCTTCCTATATCCTCGCTCCTACTCTGTCCAGGACTAAGCCACAGTTTCCTAAACACCAAAAATAAATTCAAATTTAAATATATTGAAATATGGACGTTCACAATGGTCATATACATTTTCAGAACATTGTATTAATGTCCCTTGTTTTTATGAACTGAACTCAGTACGAATGAACCTATTTCCTTTTTTGGTTAATTTTACATTTCTTTTGATCACCCATACTAACAGCTACACGTTATAGTCAAAGAGCGGAATTATGTTTAATTTGAGTGGAGTATTTCATCTTTTAGAAGTGGAAAGAGGGACCACTCTTTCAGATCTGATTTTCATCGGAGAAAAGATGATAAGTTTCCGCTCGAAAAAAAGATGAAATTTATGGTAGTACATTTCGATGAGAACGTAGGCATAATATTTTTAGGTGAATTTCCATTCATTCAGATAAAGTATTCGTTTTTTCAACATGAAAACTACGCAACAAAATGTTTAAAATGCAAAAGGATGCAGAACACAGCATTTATTCATGAGTAGTAAGAAAGAAAAGTAATTTACTTATAAATGAAAAAGAGTAATAAAACTTAATATCGGAAAGATGTGAACCCGGTAACTTCCGGCCATCTATCCAACGTCTTACCCCCTCAACCAGACGTCCAACTACGAGAGTACGCATTCGAAATTGTTTCTTTCGTCTCGTCAGGTACTTGAGTACAACGTTCAAAGATTTCTTCTACGTATCTTACTCCTGATGTCTTCTGGTATATCTTTGTCACTTGAAAAAATTCAGGTTTTCTAATGCCGTTTTTAACTATATTGCATCTTCGTCTTTCGATAACCTCAGGAACAAATGGCGGACAACAATCTTGACTGCACTATTTAATATTTTACACTATTTAAAGTCCAACTGACGTCGATAGTATAAAAGAACTCGTGGAAATATGACTGGGATAAATTTAAACGTGTTATCCCATCTTTCGTGATCCAATAGCACCCAACCCCTGTAATGAATTAGTTAGTGTCGCGTAGTTCAAATCAGCATTACGCACTGGGAAGAGCAAGCATGTGGGTTGTAACCACCCCGCTAAACATCGTGCCAGAAAACTTCCAGAGTTTCTACCAATTTCATGAGACGAATGTTGAGCTGGTAACTAAAGCCCGGCTAGCTAACTTCACAAACTTACTGACGGATCAGATATCGCCAGGAGACGGGATCCCTCAGGCGAATGTCACCAAAAATTACCGCTGTAGCCCATAAAAGAGAACTGAAGCTACTTCAATTTAATCTCTGATCTCATTACAAGACAAATGCTACCAACATAATTCGAATATTCCGAAGCTCGAGCATATAATAATATACGGTTGAAAGTAACAAAATTCAAATAATATGCAATGTTTTCTGGTAGTACGAAGTATCCAAAAGTCGAATTTTCGAAAAATTGTAGCACTATGCAAGACATTCAGTTTCCTTAAATCAATACCTAGTCAACAAACCAGCCTTTAGAATTTCTCTTGAACCTCTTTGAGAACAAAAAGATGTTTATCGTAACTTGAATAATTCTCAGCGATACATCACAATTGCTAGCCTTCAATACTAGAAAATGTAAGGAAAGACATCATTACATACAATTTGCAACTAAGGTATACAATTTACTATAGTAAACATTATGAGCGCCATTCATCACCCATCATCAGAGCAATTAATTAACAAATCAACTTCATCAATAATTTTAATCTAACATTTAAATTGTGTTCAGCGCTTCCTTTTATATAACGTGAATGAGAAATTAATAACTTAAACACATATGTACGAAGCGTTGCCTATCCTTCAGAACAAAATTTTGAAAACTTTGAAGTCCTCTAACTCGTGTTCCACTAAACTCCGAAGCGTAGTACAACAGGAGTGTTCACTTTAACGTATCATTAATGCACTGTGGAAGTTTCGTGTCCCACCGGAGACAGTTTCATTGTAAGTGATAGTTGGGAGTGCAGCCTATTAGGACATCGTGCTATACCATTTCGACATAGTGCCTTCATTCCGTTATTCCGTGTATGTAACTGGCAACAGCTTTTAAAAACTCAGTCAGGATCGTTTCTAAGCACGGTATAGACATCCTCTGCTTTAGTTGGGAGCGACCTTTGTCATTGAAACGTAAGAAAGACATGTATATATATATATATATATATATATATATATATATATATACAT
>JAGDQP010000369.1:80695-111808 GCA_022664845.1 Lepisma saccharinum
CCATTTGAATGGAAGATAAGCGAATAATGTAAAATGACGGACGTTAATAAAATTTACACAAGGTATATCAACGTCAAATTATCGTTATCTTCTCTCCTTTCCGCTTGTAAATACATAATTCTCGTCAAAATTTGATTTCTTTTCAATTTTATTAAAACTACCCAAAACTTTAAGAAAATTAAAGCAGATGGCAACGCTTCTTTTTAACCGTGCACAAATATCGACGTTTGACGATTATATTGTCGTATCTCCTACTAAAATTATATGGAAATACAGCAATATAATCCTCAGGCGTCGATATAGCAGGATGTTATTCAGTGTTGTATAAAATAGTGTTGCGTTCCTTCACAGTGCAGCTAAAAGGAAATATACTCTACAATAATTACTGTCTTTTTGAACTGAAGATAGAACCAGTTTTATCAATCTTCAACTTCTTTTTATCTTGCAATTCTGTCCATGTATATACTGTTAAAATGAAAGAAAACTATATTGCATTTTTATTAATGCAATAAAAATAATAATTTGCATTAATATTATTATTAATATGCACAGTTATTTATAATGTTCAACTTTTACACTCTCATTTTACATCATTCTATTTTGCAGCTGACACTCCCACGCTTATTTTTTTTATTAACTTGTCAAACATTGTGAATAATGCAGACGATGCACTGTAAACCAATAGATACAGAGAGAAAAATGCAATTTTGTTTCCCTTAGCACAAGGAAAAGGAGAAGAATAAAACAGACAGAGATAGAGAGAGAGAGATACCCTCTTGATACTCGTTGTCAAGGTAACGACCTATGACGTCATGATTCAAATTTCCCGGTTTTCCTTTCTCTCTTCTGGGGACATAAAAAATAGAAAGTGTGTATACATTTCCTGTTTCTCTGACCCTACAAGATACTTTCTATGCTTAAGGTGGGGAGAAAACGTGATATAAAGTTGCATACAGAATGTTCTTTTCATGTTCAAACCCTTGGAAATGTTACTTTCTATCGTGTAGAAAAATCTTATGTAAAAAAAGTGAAGGTATTGCCTACATGTGTTACAAATATAGCATATTAAACAACTATATTCATTCTTTATACGTAGAAAAAAAGTTACATTTTCAAACCTTGGGAACAATTGGAAGACAATGGATATGAAACCAACTCTCTACAATAAATACTATTTGCCTGGAAACAAATCAACATGTAAGTTTATAAATAAATAAATTTATAATTACAAAACAAATTATCAAGGTAGTTACTAACGTACGGAAGTCAGTAGTAGCACCTCAAATGATATAAAAGATGTAGCGATCAATTCTGTTTGATAAAAGTAATAAACAAAATGTATAATTGAAAGAAAGAATGTTGACTCTTTATTATACCAAATTATTCTATCAGGTTAATATTAACTCTCTTGCGTACACATTTTCGATTAGAACAAACATATGACAAGTACAGTGTATATTTTTCGATGATACGCATTTATTTATGAAACGGTGTAGATGTAAGAGGAAACTATACTAATATAGAGGAGAAAAAGTCAAATTCTACAACATTTAATTTTCTGCAGAAATAGAAATACAACACAAGGGTTGATCCTTATGTTCCACCCCTGACCCATTTGTGTCAATAAAATGAATCTATTGCCTCATTTTCAACACAGTCTTTTTGAATACCAATGTACCTCGTTTCAGTGTAGGAAACTCATAGACAAGACGTTCTCAATCGTGTTGTTTCGTGTGGTGATCAAGGTATCGCATTATTTCTATCCCAACCTTTGTTTGCGCATAACTGATAATTATTACAATCTAGCTTGCAACGTGGTTGAGACGGGAAAATGTTTGACCGTATGGTGATATTAGATCATGATAGATCAGACTATAGTCGAGTCTTGCTGGCCAATCATCGCGGCACCATATTCTACGTATGGTCGCAAAATGTTGACTCACTTATATGTTAGAAATTTTATTTTACCTAATCTATAGTATCTCGCCATGCAATCCACGACCGGTGCAACTTACACCACTTACACCACTGTTTAGCTTAGGTTGAATAGGAGAATGAGATGTTCATAATTTTTGCTGAACATGAAAAAGATTATGAATAATCGCAGCTATAACACAGGCTTCTTCAAAGTATACGGAATGCCGTCTGTAAGCCAGACAGCTTGAGTAGAAAATGAAGTAGAGAACCACTAATTTACCTACTACACCTATAAGTCTGACGGGACTTACGAAAAGATCTGCAAAATCTCAGTTCCGTTGAGTACAATTTCAATTTTCATTTTCTATTACCGTTAAGCATCTTTGGCTCAGACCGCAATAGATTAGAGCTTAACCCTCCATTTCTTCTCCTGTACAGAAATGCTTGGGTTTCCTTTTCTCTTACAACATTAAGAAGAAACATTGTTTCCTTATACCAAACGTCAGATATGATAAAGATAAAAATAATTTGTAAGACAGAAACACCACTATGCCTTTCTAGATTCCAACGGTAGAACAATTTATAGTAACTTTATTTCCATTTCTCTGTACTAATAGTATAGCTTTTACTTATCAATATATACTTATTTTACTAATAGCATGTTTGGTATTAACTGAGAGAAAAAATAATTGAAAAAAAAAAGGTAAAATAGCATAACAAAGATTTATTTCAAAGACCAGCATTTACTAAATCTCTCTTCACTGACGTCATATACATACTTGGAGATACAAGATTATAGAATGAGAGATTCCCATCTGATTTGTTTTCCATGTAGATTTCCTTGAAAATGTATGTGAAAACGATATTATGGATTATACATGTAATATCTCCCAAAGGAGATTTCAGCCATTACCTATATACCAATACGAAATCCTGAGTGATTCTCTGCATGGTTTGTGGGTCGTATGTAGTTTAATGTGAATCGGATTAGTTGCAATGATCACAAACATACGAATGAAGAGAAGAAGGAAAAATTATATCCATCGGTTGTTATTTGTAGGGCTGCAAGAGATTTTAGCTGGCTAATATGTAGTTTGCTGGACTGTTTGTTATTGGGTTACAAATAAGCGGTAATTTATAAAATTTGTTTATTATCCCAGTATATTCATTGTTCACTACCAATAGGTTCTTGAATGATGACATATTTGTAAAATATGATTATTTGTTACCTAAAGTACTAGCTTTTATAGAACTACAGTACAAGCTACAACCAACAAGCTCATATTAAGAGATTCTGTATACAATTTAATCTAGAGATGGGAAGATTCAACAAAGAACTAAATTCGAAGAATTGAATTAAATTCACTTATGAATAGAATAATTTATAATAGTTTATCTACTTAAACACGTATAATATTACCTACGATATGCAATAAAGACTAAAATATCTTGAGTTATTTTTTTTTAATTTCATTAATATCATATTTCGAGGTTTAATAGCACACACAGACGTACATTTAATAGCCCAATGTTTAAAACAATTTATTATTGAACTCGCGTATTAAATACACATATTTAACGCATAAACAACGTTTCGACTTCGTATGTAGCCATTATCAAGTGTACTGTTAAAAAAACAAAACATTTTTCTATCTTTTTAATATTTGAGCTGCTAATTTTGTAATATCATATTTAGTTAGTATCCGTAAAAACTTTAATCCGTATAGACGGCCGTTGGTATCGAATCCAGGAGCGCTGAATGCGAATCCAGCACGTTGTCATTACCCTTTATTTCTATTAGAAGGTGCTCCTATTTCAATTTTCATATTTTAAGTTGAGTTTAAAAAGATTTATCTGTTTTCCTTATTTTACTGTATTTTCCTAGTATGAGAAATTCTTTTTTAATAATTCATTTAATATTATTTTAACCTGTTTTTGTCAATCATATGAGTCCATATTTTGTATATTCATTATTGTACAAACAGTCAATTGATGGTTTACATAATACTACATTATCATGAAAAGTGAATATGAGTTTACATAATACTACATTATTCCCTTTGTAGTTACATGCATTGAATTGTCACCATATCATGTTTATGTATAAGTCGTGTCCATTATTTCCCCATCAGCCAGCTTAAGCAAATTGCTACTAATTGTAGATTATCTCTCGACATTGCATTATGTACGTTGCAGATGTGCTTACTTAACCATTAAAATTAGGATTACACAAGTAAATATGGCATTGCCTAGGAATCTAAAGCAAGACATTATCTCCTTATTCTGCTTACCAGTGACATGTTTTGTTACTCGTGCGAGATTCATCATAAACATACAAAACAAACTAGCTTACCACTTTGATCTAGATTCAATATTTGCCATATTCCTAATATAAATTTATTATGTGTAGCAATGTTGGAAACTAAAATAAATTACAAAGAGGAAAGCAAATTTGGATGTTTTACTAAGTATAACTAAATTTTATGCTTAAGGGATTCAATAAATGTTTTGTTATACATATAGAAACAAACTATTAATGCAGAGCTTCAGTGCGCAACCCGCTACCAATGCAAGAAGTCTCCCGCGAGAAGCGAGACCAGACCCAAAATATACTTGCGAGAACTGAAATCTACGAGACGTGACGAGAACACGAGGCGAGACCAACTTCTGAAACTGCGAGACGAGACCACCATCACTTCTCGTCTCGCCTGATCTTGCGTCCATTCCTAAGTCGCTGTGAGTTCTCGTAGATTACACGACATATGGATTATAAACTTATTTTGCAATATAGGTGTTCTCAATATATTAAGATTTTGGGAAAGTCATGGTTGGTACACAAACGAAAAAGAGTAAAAAAAAAACCCTTAACCAAGAACTTGGAATATCAGATAAGGTTGATGTTTAATAATATGCAAATAGCTCTTACAGAAGTGAATATAAATTGCACGTATGTAATTCCGAACCATTTAGTTCCGAACCTAATGAAACTCCTTGGAGAAAGCATCAAAATTTGTTGATTACATAGGAGATAGCTAACATGCTCACAAGTAAACCTTACCTTTGGGTGAATCGACTTGCTGCCCGAGACACATGTGATAGAGTAGTACTAAGTGTACTCAATATGTCAGGGAAGTTTTAGATGTAAAACTCAAAGGGTTTACGAGATACATCCACTAGAAGGTGTGACGACATCAAATGTTTTGTCCATGGAAGGAGAGATTCTGCGTCCCATGTATGTTCTGGTGCCTGAACCAAACGGTACGTTCCCTGCAGTAAAGCCAGCCGATCCGGCTAAAAAAATCTCATTTGCCGGTAAAACAGCGAATATGAACAAGCAGAATCTGAAGACTTTCTATTCGGCTGTCATGTGGAAAAGCATTCCAAGTGAAAGGAAGAAACTCCTCCTGTTACTTTATTCGTGGGCTGCAAACAAAGACGACAGTCTTTCGTCACAGTGTGTGCCAGATGGCTTTGAATTGATCAAACTTCTTATACCTGGTTGATATACTGGTATCATTCAGCCTCTGGATGTTCACTTCTTCCGTCCATACAAAGCCTTTGTTCGTTTCATCACTGATACAGAAATAACAGGAAGTGACGTGAATATTTGGCATCGTGACAGGTTCAGACAACTTCAGTCGTTCACAATTTACCAGTTCAGTTCTCCTCGTTTTCGCAACATGATTCGATTCGCTTTCCATAAGGCTGGATACTTGAATGAGGAGTCTGGAAGTTGGATCGCTCCTTACGAATACTCCTTTGATGGACTTGTGAACGACAAATGTTTAAAGTGCGACTCGATTGTGTTTGTCAGGTGTGCTCACTGTGAGCAGAGTATTTGTGCGAGGCATGCACTCTTTTCTGAACTACATATTGATTGTCGTAATTGGTAACTTTTCTATGCAATAACAAAATCACTTCGGCTTTGCAAAACAAACAACTTTCTCTTGTGTTTGATCACTTAAATCTTCTGAAAATACGAACATAATCTAGTTTAGAGGAAGTAATAGGTATAAGATTTCTCTCTTATGTTTTGGACTATGTATTACGACTATAATATGTACCTCCATGTGACTTTGTAGTGGCTGTATCTCCTAAACCCTTTAAGCTTTGCACCTAAAACTTCCCTGACATATTGAGTACACTTAGTACTACTCTATCACATGTGTCACGGGCAGCAACTCGATTCACCCAAACGTAAGGTTTACTTTCAGTCTAGCGAAGACTATTCAATTTTCTTTGATTGTTGTCTTTTCTTTGGGTGTTAAGGAATTGCCCTTTTCTTTGCATCGAATTTAAGAAATTACAGTATACAATAATTATTATGAACAAGTTTCTAAATCCATATAATTATGATAAAAGTTTCTTGCTTTGAAATATTTTACAATTGAATGAGTGAAACCTATTTTAAATTAAATCTTCTCATGATATAATTTGACTATCTCATAATATAATAAAGATTGTTAAAGGTTCGACTTAACAATGTCAAGCTCCATTCACATAGAATTTTATTTACTTTTATGTTATATCTTCATTTTTAATACTGTGTTTCATCATACAAAAGCCACTTTTACAACTTTTCAAAAATTACAAAAAAATAAAGTTTATATAAATAGTAAAACAACTTTTTCATGTTGATAGAATCATTGTTTGAATAAAATACTCAACTGTGAAATTCTCTGTAAATAGCTAATTACTGATTGAATTAATAGCATAGTATTTGAAGCCAGAGAGCTATGTAACCGTTTACGATTAGTCGGCAACGTTTAGTCGTTTGACATTTTCACTTAATCTATTGTTCTAACAAAATTAATTAAATTTATAATGTAATTGCTCAGTCTGCTTCATTCCACAGAAAACAAAAACAAAGATTCTAAGCAACAACACAACAATGAACTTAATAATGTTGCATCAGAGACAAAAGCAACAATATCTCTCCTTTCTTTCATATAGCAGACATTAGATTTTGATATGTAATACTTTTGTTCAAAATATCCTTTAACATGTTGAGTTGTGTTAAAGATTATTGGACTGCATCGAAGTTGTGAAATTGTCAACTTGAATGTAATTATCGTTTATAATATAACATAAAGTAAGATGATTTGATTAAATATTTTGTGCAGTTCTGTTTACATCACCAAAATTATAATATTCCGAGTATTACGTTTATTAACTAACGTTTTATCTTTCCAACTTGTCTCCAAATGTTGAATAACACTTTAAACGGAAACTCTGTTGTACTATCTGTGGTATACTGACAATCCTATTTCATGTACTGCCTTTGGGATCCACTATTAGTCTATCTGCTGTCACAAGACAAAAACGTATTATCGACGTCCGAGCGTTACCCCGCCATCCCATGGTCGACTAAGCGATATATATGTAACCCTCTTCATTGAATATATGTGCTGTATGAGGGTGGGTGGATGCTACTGACAGCAGAAAATGAAAACAAATCATGGAATAAAATTAATTTTCTGATTAGTTTGAATTTTTATTAACACGCGTAACGAGCTTTCGAGATGGGAGCTACAGTTGTTGTTAAATAAGCTCCAAACCACTGTGTCAAATAAACCGTTCTTGAGTTCGGACATAAATCCGCTGAAGCCGCAAGGAGAATATGCTGACAGCCACTCAGTCAACCAGGAGTTCATACTTCTCATTTATTGATGTCTGATTGCACTTAAACATATTGTTATGCAAATTGTGGGTGAATTTGTACAGTAATTAAAGAGGAAACAGAAAATGAACGCATTAACCGCTAATAATTGGCCAAACTCTTTTGATGTTATGAAAATGTGGTTAAAAATCGCGTCATTATTGTAAAATGCCTATGTTTTTCATGAAAAAAAAATACTCGTCACCTCACACCAATAATATTGAGAAAGTTAATATTTATATCAATGATTAGGTGTAAAATTACGGTTAGTGGAATTACGTACACGAATTCTAAATCAAAATTACTGTGTAAATGTTTAGAAGGCCAAGTAGCGAAGAATGCCAAAGTCTTTTATCCTTTAGTAAGCTAAGATAACGTAGAACACTCTGAGATTTATATCTAGACTTCTCAGCTGAGTGTCAATGAGCGAATAAGACTGATAGTTGTTTCCCATTATTTTTCATCGGATTTGTAAAGTGTAACATTCAAAGAAAAGCATATGATTTTTAAATGTATAACAATGGACTTACCTTCTTCATGGACATCAATACAATGTAAAAAAGTTATATTTTTTTGTGTGAACGAAGTTAAGATTTTGCAATATCCATCAATTTCATTACTTTGAATTCAAATATTTACTTTGAAATAAATATTATCATATTGGTTATAATTGGCGAATTGGTTTGTTCTTCTAGCAACGAATTAGAAATGTATCACCACGTTCATTATTGCAGTCTTTAATATTTGTACTTAACGATTTGTGATAAGGAAAATATAAGGTGAAGAATGAAGATTTATAATTTAGAAATACTTATTTTCTTCCTATTCTTGTATTGTGGTCACCACAACAAACGTAATTGATCATGAACTAATTTCCATGAACAGAAATAGTTAAACACTATGAGCAAACTTTACTTAAATGTTGTTAACCTTCATAACTTTTTAATCATGATATTGGGGAAACATGCGTCTGGAGAATAAAACATGCCCGTCGTTTAGGATATCAACACATTGACCCGACGGTTACGATATTAATTGGCAGGAAAGCACAACCACAAATTAGTATTTTCTCATGTCCTCAACCTTACTTTTGCGAAACTACTAATTTGTAAGTTACGTTTTCATTAGTTATAAAATATATTCTAGGATCAGCGTATAGACGTAATTTTATACAAGATCTTAACATACAAAAATAATAACGACAGAAAATTCCAACATTTTGACAAACAGGTAACAGGTAGACTAACAAAGAAATTTACAGAAAAGTATGAAACCGAGGTTTAATAAAACTTCTTTAAAAACGTTCTATAAATATCCTTTGTGGAATCCAACATTTAAGAGTATTTGATGAGGAGTGTTACGAAGTATAATTAGGAATACTTTAAGCGCTATTGATAATGTTAGCATTGTAATATCAAAGAAACCGCTTAGCCTATTGCTCGGTCTGCGTACATGTAACTGACAAAGGGGCCAATGATCATTCTTTGGAAATTTTAGCAAAGCATGAACATCAATATGGAATAATACGAAGAAAGATATTCACAATTTTGTCACGTATATTTAGGTCACTTTGATTTGTCCATATAGACATGTTTCTTCAATAGTTAGTAAAAATTACATAAATCATGTACGGAAAGCTTCAACGTAACATGTCAGTAAACCTAATATTCAGGCTCTGCAGACCTACGTATCTGTCGAATATAATATCCAATATATTTCATACTCTGTACAGTAACGTTCTAATATTCTTAAGTAACTGTTATTTCCAATAAAGCTAACGGTATTTAATTTCAGTGATAATGCTAGTGCATATTCGTTTGCAAGGTTGCGGTATCCATGAACATTTTTAGACTAATGTTAATGAATTCGTTGAACTGTTCCGAATACAGAAGATGCATTCACTACAGCGAAGAATTGCCCGACACAGTACAGGTTTTTATTGTTTGACCAAATGAAATCGACCAAAACGTACAATGTTTGAATTATTATAATTCAAACATTGTAATTATGAATTACTTTGTATATATGTAATCGTACTGCCAGGACAGTTTTAAAAGTTTTCGGTTTAACAGAGAATTGCCGATAGCTCAGTGAGAATAACAAGTACTTGCACACATTCACTCCGAAGGTCAATGTACTCCCTACAAAGATCCTCCCACAAATTTAACCTTTGTTAAAAAGAAATATTTGTCTTTGACCTGAAACCAATTGTCTACAGCGGAAACCACTTCATCAGTGTCCTGAAACTGCCTCCCTTTCAAGCCCAATTTGAATTTCTGGAACAGATAGTCACTAGAGGCTAGATCAGGATAATAGGGCTGATGATCGATCACTTCATAGCCTAACTACTCTTATTTGTACAATGTTCCATGAGCTTTGTGACAGGAAGCGTTGTCTTGGAGGATACCCTTTCTGAGTTTCTTTCCCACGCTCCTTCTCCCTGATGGTTGTATGTAGCTTATCTAGGAGACTGCAGTAACATTCGGCGTTCGTTGCAGAACCTTGCTGGAGATAATCAGCAAGAAGCTTGAGATGGCAATCACAAAACACCGTCGCCATCACTTTGAGGGCGAATTTTTATGTCAGACTGAACCTGGTGGCCCCACTACATAGACTGTCTCTGTTTCCGGGTCATAGTGATGGATTCAGTTTCCATGCTTCGTCACCACACAATCCACAAAATTTGTGGAATTCCTTTGAAAACGAGACAAAATTATATTTGCACCTACCTCTTTTCCTGCCGACTGAATTAAATACTTCACGCCGCAATCATTCATTCAATTTACAATAAAAGAAACACTAAGCACACTACACGTTCGAAATTTCATATCCTTGCATTTTAAGAATCGTAGTATCACATGTTAACAACATATAGCACCCAAACTTGTAGTAAGTTTGTACGAGGTTTGTCATTGTACTGCTGCAAACTGGATATAATCTTGCTAGTTGACACATGCAAAACTTGCTACAAACTGTACGCCAAACTTGCTACAAACATGTCTTCTTAAACATCAACCCTGCAGCGGAAAAAGTTTTCTGCCTGGATTGGGACTTGAACCTAGCATTTTCAGTTTTGTTGTATCGACTGTGCTATCGCACCACTCCTATTTTACTAGTCCTTTTATGTTACGAAGATAGTTTCTTCAGTAAATGCACTGATATATGCAGAAATTTGAAATTGTTAAAGATCATTGATCCTGTTTGGGAGTTTCGTTGATTTTTCGCAGGAAAATCATAATGATGTGTGTACTTTCGTGTTCGGGTCGATGACATGTTGCGTTTTTGGTCTCTGTATTGTGTATAAAGAATAATTATCTAACTTGTATTGTTTAACTTATTTTCGGGAAATGCGTACAATTTTGGAAATTGTGTAAAATGTTAACAATAAGTACAAAAAGAAGGAAAAAGGAGGAAACATTTATAAGTACGAACAAAAACAAGTTGTTAATAAAATAAGTTTTTGGTGGAAACTCCGCGTTCCAGCAGAGAGAGGAGTCGCCACATTGCTCTCAAAATAGCCTACAGAGAGGATTGGTCAAGGTCGAATCGTGACTTTACCATTCCCGTTCACAAACAAGTGCGTGAAGGAACCAGTACTACCAAACTACATATGACGTAGGGTTCGGGAATTACGCCATTAACTAACGAATATATTTTGAAATCGATGAACATTGCTCCACCACACAGTCTTCGAGCAAAAGCCAATATGCTTTTCTATTATAAAATAGATCATGGCAAGACTTTCCATTTCGTTATTATTCGGCTGCTATTGGTTTCTATTGTATACTGTTTTTGATTATGTTATATCTTTGTTAACAAAATAATTAATACGGTTCAATGTAAAATGGCCAATATGCTGTATCTAAAACTAAATAAATAAATAAATAGATAAATAGTTGGAGAATCACAGCCAAACTTTCACTTTCCCTAGTCTCTCTCTCTCTCTCTCTCTCTCTCTTATTACTTCTATATATTTGTCTTATTTTGTATTTGAATTATATGGACAAATGTTAATTTGAAATTGAAGTTCCTAAAAGTAAACAGAAATAAAAAATGTTAAGAAAGCAAATCCGTTCAAAAAGCAGACTAAATCCATTTCTTACCTTTGGATATCGAAGGCTTCTGATATCTGGATAAAGTTTTCCTTCTTCTAAAGTGCCGTACCAGGGAAACTTAATTTCTTCTACTTGGCTATCGTTGAAAGACGCATACAGAATCATTTGGCCATCATTTGAGCACCATATGGCGTGATTCCTGCCCAAAAGTTCCTCTGAAAGATAATAAAATCACCAATGAAAGATTAACTTAATATTATTGCAGCGTTAAAATTTAAAATTATGTACATTAGCCACTGTTATTTTTAACTCAGATGGCATTATGGAATGTAACAAAATGATTTTCTGTAAATTGAGTCAATCATAAGCTTCCTGAAATATTAGCAAAAACAATACTGAGTTGTCTTAGTAACACCAAATTATTGCTGAGAAGCAACAAAGAAACCTGATTTTTAAATATGGAAGAACGCTTACAGCCCTTGAAAATATTTTTGCTTTTCAAAATGATTTACCACTTAACTAAAATGCATTGTATGAACAGAGTTTGAAACAAAACTTTTCTAATAAAGTATATGACAGATTGATTGTGAATGTCTGTAAACTCTTTTTTAGTTAATGGTTAAAGTAATAATAAGAATCACTTTAACTAACTAACTAAATCTATGGCTTACGGAACTCGCATCACCGCAGTAACAAACGTTTTCAATTGGATTCTATCCTGGGCAACAACAAGCCACTTTTCATCACGAACACCTACCAGGTGTATGCATAAGTAGTTTCCGGTTTAGCTAAGAGATGGCGCCAGCGAACAGTACGCAGCATATTCATTTGACACATACGTCCTTTTGTTCGTCTGACATTAAATTACAAACACACACAAGTTGAATCCGCCAAACACTAGCGTCTTTGTTTTATCGTTCAGTGATCACGTCGAAGTTTGTGCCTGAAAAAGAACATTTGTGGCACGTATTGCTTTTCTTATTTAATCAAAAGAAAAAGGCTGTTTAAAGTTATCGTGTCCTGGTAGAAACATATGGTGAACACGCTCCATCGATTAGAACATGTGAGACATGGTTTCGACAATTTAAAAGTGGTGATTTCAATGTGAAAGACAGTGCGCGCTCTGGTAGACCACAAAAGTGCGAAAACGAGCAATTGCAGGTGTTATTCGAGGATGAACCAACTCAAACTCAACAGCAATTGGCAAAAGCATTAAATGTGTCATAAGAAACAATCAGCAGACGTTTACGAGCAATAGGGATGATCAATAAACTGGGTAAATGGGTCCCACATGATTTGAATGAACGTCAAATGGAAAATCGCAAAGTCACTTCTGAAATGCTGCTTTAACACAACGAAAGAAAATCCTTTTTGTATCGAATTGTGACGGGTGAAGAAAAATGGATTTATTTTGAAAACCCGAAGCGGAAAAAATCGAGGGTTTCACCTTGCGAAGCCGGTCCTTCAACACCAAGGCCAAATCGCTTCGACATGCTTTGTGTCTGGTGGGACCAGAGCGGTATTGTGTATTATAAACTCTTGAAGCTCGGCGAAACCGTTAATGCACAACGCTATCGCCAACAAATGATTAATTTAAATTACGCATTGATCGAAAGACGACCGGAATGGGCCCGAAGACATGGCAAAGTGATTGTGTTAGACGACAATGCGCCGTCTCACACAGCAAAACCATTGAAAGACACCTTGAAATCGCTTGGATGGGACATCCTTCTGGAAAATGGCTCAACGAATGGTTTGCCACAAAAGACAAGTAGTTTTTCTGGCATGGTATGCATCAATTACCTGAAAGATGGGCGAAATGTGTAGAAGCAGATGGCCAATATTTTGAAGAAAATAAAATGAATTTCCCTTGAAAATTACGTGTTTTCTTTACCACAAAAACCAGCAGAAACTTATGCATACACATGGTACTTCTCGAAGAGCACTTCTAATAATACCTTCCCAACGTCGCATTCCCAACGGTCTCTTTCCACCCGCCTTTCCAACCAGGATAGAATATAATGTTCGTTTTCCCCCATCCGAGCTACCTGGCCTCCCCACCTTAGTCGTCGCGGTTTCATTATTCTTATAATATCTGATGAACCGTACAGTCTGTGAAATTCTTAATTAAGCAATATCCTCCACTCTCCAGTCATCTCGTCCCGTTTCGGCCCGTATTAACTTATGTTCATCTGCTGGAGTCATACACAAACTTTCGCAACCGTAAAATATTACCGGCAGAATAACCATTTTGTATATTTTCAATATACATATTGAAAATATTGTATATTTCTTTTTTATAGGCCTCCATGTTTTGGGGTTTGAGACGTAAGGGAGTTTTTAATATATCGATGCTGCTGAAAGCGAAAAGGACATTCATTTTATTGCATCACCCATAGTATTTGCTTTACAGCTGCCACGGCATTAACCCTTTCACATCGACCAGAAAATTTATGAAAATCAGTTTACCTTTATTTGAGCTCCCTCTTTGTTCCTTCTAGGGCCGTGAATGATGCATGCTGAAAAGCATATGGAACACAAATTACAACGATATAATATTTTGTGCCCATCGTGGAGATTTAAAATTTTGGGATTGCAGTCTGGGTTAGCGAAGATATTTTGTTTTAGTGCGAATGGAACAGTCGAGCTTCTACAAAACACTGGGTAAGAAAAGGGTGGCCTAAGGGTCTTCATTGATTCGCAGAACGTAGTGAGAGAAGCTTTGGTTGACCAAATAAAACATTGTATTACCTTTCTCTAATATTAATTTAGAATTGTTCAAGCAGTTCGTCAAGGCTATAAACGTGTCTGACGAATGTTTCTAGTACCTCCAAAAGAAAGTTCACACGTTATCATCCTACGCCAAGGTGAAATAAGGAGTATTTATAGGCCCGGTATAAGCTAATCAATTATGAACATTTTCAATCTACAATGACGACTTCTATTTAAACAAGCTTCCAGTGAATATTGGTAGAATTAACGATTTCACCAGGAGATGTTTATGGAACAAAGTTATGAGGGCCGTTTGAGCTTGAAACTGTTAAAGGACTACTGTTGGTCTATCAAGAGAGTTGAGAAACATACAAACGGAAATCAATCAGACGATCTATCAAAAACAAATGAATAGTAACTGAAGCTTACTACTGACTTGATAAGTGACTGACAAAGGAACTGAAATATTTATACCATTATATCTCAGTAGCATAATGTCATACTTAATTTGGTGTTGTATATTTTGAAATGCAGTGTCAGAAACATAACGCTGTATGCTGCAATGTGGTACATACTGTATTTTGTAGTGTAGTGTCTATCTGCTTTCGATGACTTTTTGGATACTATTTGCTGTAAGAGAGCTAAATATATTTTCAAAGCAACACTCCAACTTATTCAATTTTATACTTTTCCGTGAAAGAAACTTTTCACTTCAACCGAAAAGTTTTGTAAATGATTATCTGAAAACTTACTCAATGAACGAGAGGAAGAATAGATATAGGGTTGGCTTGGGGGGAGGGGTCGTCGTCAAAGGAAATATATGAGACAAATCGAATAAGAGATGGCAGCAAAACTTCCTTGTGGCTTGTGACGTCACTATTAAAGGAACAGAATGTCGTCGAGATGGAACACCTGTGTGTTGTTGTGTGGTAAAGACAAGGCAAGAAAATAAAATACGAATATCTGAAAATAATTACAAGATATAGGTTTTCCAAATCTTTCCCTAGTATTTGCTAATTCTTTTTGTGGAGTCAGGATGAATGAATAATATGTTACCTCAAAGTAATTGTAGTTATGACGTACATACGGTATAGATAGTCATTTGTTCTAGACGGCAGCTTTGAGCAAAGTGAATAATTCTTTGTGGGGCAAAGCGAATAGTGAGTGATATTCTCATATGGCAAACTTCCTTTGCTTTTACGCTTAGTTTTAATATGCACCCACCTATTTATATATTTTCTAGTTGAATAATAATTATGTTGACATCGTTCTTAGTTTGAATTTGAAAGTGTAATTTATCTTTTGCATTTTCGTGTTTAATCCAGAACTTCCTTGTGTAAGTTAAAGTTGATTCATTTTCCCCCACTGCTATGATCCGCTTTGCCCCATTATAGAGGTATAACGAATAATTTGTACTGTTTAAGAATGTTAGTAACATTATTTGTATATACCTATCGTTTGCCATTCTTGTGTTGCCACTTGGAAGTTGAATAATCACAGAAACTTCATCCCAAGGTTTACTTCATTGTATGTACGTTTAGAAGTTGTTTAAATTCTGTTGAAGTAGAGTGCTCCACCTTGCCCCCCTTTATCTACTACTACTAATAATAATAATGCTATGTCTATTGATATGGCACTTTCTGAGGCTCCAACTTCGGTTACTTCGGTTTGTGTTGCCTATGCGTTTGTTGCCGTTTTATAGTGAATAAAAGTTACTTATTGAAAATAGCCTTATGATTCAATTTAATTATGATGATGATGACGATAATTGTGAAGAAACCTTACTGATGCTTGAGAGAAACGGGTATCATTTTGAACTCAGCGTTGTCGAATTAATTAATATTACGTAAAAATTTTCACATCCCAAACATGAGCTAAAAAATACAGGCATATGCCTACATTTATAATGCCTGCCTGCATATTATATATAATTTAAGAAAATCACACCCCTATCCAATCCACTACTGGATTAGGCCTCTCTCGGAGGGAGGAGTTGGTCTACTACTCCCGCACTGATCAGACGTGTTGAGAGAGGAGAGCCGAAACTCTCAATTGTAATCGCCACTGTCTTTTATTTAGAGCAGCTCCCCAATTGCATCACGATGCTGGGTGGTCACCATTCCAGACCCTCACACATTAGAAAATGTTGTTGTCAGAGCCGGGAATGGAACCCGAGACTCCACGATCAGCAGTCAGCGACAGTAACCACTATAGCAGCGGTATAATTAATTCGTACTAAACGATCTTTTTCGATATAAAAATCATATAGAAAATGTAGAAAAAAAACTTTTCCATTAATTTGGTCTGATATATTGTAGAATCCAATCTGTCATTGTAAGTGAACTGTGAAAATAATAATAATAATAATAATAAAGTAGCTAGCAAATTCCGGAGACGTTCCGCGGAAGTTTCCATATTTTATGTACTTTCTTTGAAATCTAGAAAACCAGGGACTTTTCGTTTACTGAGGTGAATATTTGTAGTTTACAGTTCTTTGTGCACATGCGCAAAAAGACAAAACAGTTAGTTATCGTCACCATATATTCAATTCTGTTCGAGTGTTTACCGACACCATCTTGATAAGTTATTTTCTCAGATATGGGGAATAATTTCGGTAAATTTTGATTCCGATCCCTAATTGTCAAATAGAAAAGTGAGTGAAATGTGTTTTAAGCGTAGGCAACACACTTCTGACTCACTATACTATTTTGGTCTAGTTCATAAAACACTGGACTTCTAACTGAATATTACATGTTCAAATCTCGTTTCAGACTTCTCTTTTTTGTTCTTTTGCTCCCAGTATCACTGAAATAATGGCTGGTTTTTATTAGCCAAGTTACTGGATATTTCCAGTCAGCCTAGGTTGCCTAGCTCTTTCCAGGAATGTTTCGGATTTTATTTTCACAGCGTAGGGCAAGTGAGATAATTGTAATGAACCTTTTATAACTCTTATCACCGTGTGTATACTGAGATTCATAGAAAATGGTCAATAGAAAAAAATTCTGACTCCAACATTCGAACAATCTGGCATTTCCGAACTAATAAGTTGCAATCAGAATTTATGAAATATTACTTTCAAATTTATTTAAGACTATTGCTTCTTTAATGTCTTACTTTGTAACTTGCAGGGCTTACGAAGTGTAGCTAATCTTCCATTTCCTGTATAGACTAATCGTGATCAGAATAAACACGTCTTTTTTCACACGCGGAAGGACACCAATCAGATAGGGTGATGAATTACTGTAGGTGTAAGTTTTAGGGAGGTCCGCGATTGCGTAAAGGTTGGGAAACACTTATATAAAACATACAAAATGGAATAAATTTTTAAAATGGCACAACTGTACCAAAAAGTATAAAAGGAAACTATTACGCTGCAAATAATTAACAATGCAATTCAATTAAAATGCATTGAAAGAAAAACTGTAAAAAATATGTTTAATTAGGTAATGTAAATGGATGCGCATATTTTAGTGTAAATATCATTTGTGATATTTACAAAATCTGTTGTTAATTTGTGATTAAAATTAGTTTTAAGCGTATTGTTTACTTTTGCAGTATCGCTTTTCAGGTAAATGTGAAGTTTCCTGCATTTTGACATTCACCAATATTAATGTCATTACATCCGCAGATGTCTTTTTCCTCGTTGAGAAGAAGCGACGAACTAGTAAATGAAAAATAAGGCGTCACGCGGCGTCATCCCATGGGAACTTGTTCAACTGTTTACGTATTATGGGCATATTTTCTTCGGCAATAGAATGAATGCGGAATTTGCTACAAAGGAAATGTGATGATGAGTTTTAAAGTATTATCTAAATATTTTGCCTTCAGGTATTTTTAGTAATATTATTTCTTCCTTACACAATTGATGAGTATCACAAATATCAAAATATAAAATTAATTTTCATTCTTTGAGAGGTATTCCATTCCTCAGATGTTTTGATGCGTACATGTTTTCGAAAAACATTTCCAGAAATTGTAGCTATCAATGAACATGAGGATATTACGTAGTTTTAAATATTTGTTATTGAGACAAAAATAGCGAAATTCACATTAACATAAATAAATATGTTTCATAATGAAAGTTATATAATTGAATGGAATTCCTTTATGTCCTTTATGAATCTTCTGCTCAGGCCGGGATAGGGTGATGGAGGGTATATAGAAGGTAGCGGCCAAGACCTTTTTAAGGCACTGTCCTGGCATTCGTTTGGTGAAACTGAAGGAAACCCTGGAAAAACTCGGTCAGGAGAGTAGGCCGTAGGGTTCAAACCCATGTGCCTACCTAATGCTAATCCAGAATCCGCGACGTTAGTGCCTGGAGAAAGTTATACAAATTATATCTGCTAATGAAAGGTTGATATTTGTTAGTACTTTCCAAACAGCACTAATTTATATTTTTAGGTCATTCCATGTGAAATCAACATATTTTTAACACAATTCTATATCTTACCCTCTCAGATTTCTATGAATTTTGATTTATTACTAGTAGCAGTTGAGAATATTTTTTTTTTCGGATTTTTTGACTCACTGGTTTTTGTTCTATGAAAATTCAAACAGTCAAATGTTCCGTGCTTTTAGTTTACAAAATTACTTATTACTCAGCAATGATTGGTGCTAGAGTGCTCATTTTAAAGCTCTTGTGTTCATCTGATATGAGACTTGAAGGGTTGCGCAAAAATTTGAATCGCAAAATTATGGAATTTGATTTCCTCAAAATCGGACATCTCGAATTTTTTCAAATAATTCCTATATGTGGGTCATAAATCCCTACAGCTACCATGAAAATAGTAATTTGGGACGATAATAGGATCGTGAGATATAACATATTTTCGTTATATGCTTAGGGAGGAAAAAGCAATACCGGTCCGCATTAAGATAAAAAGAAAACTTTGGTAAACTTTGTATTTTGAGGTTATTTTAGTAATTAATGACTTCGGCCCGTCTCAAACTGTTAAAGTTAATCTAAAGCAACGATCTCCAACAAAATATGGCAGAACTATCTCCGTATATGTATAATGTATTTTTAATGTGAATATCAAAACATATAACAATGAATAAAAATGAAAAAAAAATCGACATTGATCGAACTCAAGAATTGTTTATGAACTTTCTTGCCTGAAAGTTAGATCTCTTTAGGCTTGAGTTTGTAAAATCAGCATTGAAATTTCGTGCAACGATAAAAATACATTGGACATGTACGGAGGTAGTGCTGCCATCTTTTGTTAGAGATCGTTGCTTTACATAACCGTAAGTTTCTAAAATCCACAAACATCCGTGTCCCGGTCGGGATTCGAACCCGGAACCTTGGAGCTGCTAGCCTGACCGAACGGCCCCAAGGTTGGCTCCGTATTAAGAATTTGGATTATTTTTGGCCTTTAGAATTGGGTATCCATGGCTCACGCTGGGATAGGGAGGGGAAGGAATGCAGTAAGAAGTCAGCCAGAGCTTAAGTTCAATGTACCAACCAGATATTTGCCTGGTGCGACTGACTGGAAACAATAGGTTCACATTAATAATATTATTATTTATTATTGGAACTGGGAACCTCGATCTTGGAACCGGGATTGCTATCCTGGAATTTGAAACTGAGGATTCGGATTTGATACTTGGAACCGAGTGCCCGGATCTGAATCATGAAACCGGGTACCAGGTTCCTGGATACGAGTAGCTGGTTCTAAGATTACGTGCCCGAACAGGATAAATGTGTTCATCCATATTATATACCAGTTCATAAATAAAATTAACTTAATGTGGACTTAGTTTTTTTCAGTCACACCAGCCAAATTTCAGGTTGGTACCTTGAACTTAAGCTCTGACCTCAAATTACTGTTAGCGCCTTGTGGTTCAACAAATTAATTTGTGATACACGGACGGATGGACAAAGAAGTGATATAGCTACGCTATAGAGGGACCTAAGTACAGTAAAAATCTGATATTCCTAGATGGAATCTAGGAATCTGATATTTTTAAAGATAATAGTTATGTAAGTTAGTATTAAGCTGCAAAACTCTGGGCTTTAAGATTCCAACACTAACAGAGTTACAGCAATTTTATATGTGAAGAAAAGCGCACTTGATTGCAGCATCCTGATAAGAGAAAACATGCCACATGACATGCCAAAATATGCATAAAATGAAGTAGAAAGAAGAAACTACTTACATATCGGAATTCCAAAACTTGTGTATAAAACAAATGTACAAAGACAATAAAAATACCGCAATATTTCGCCGCAGGCGTGTTAGCATAATAGGAGAGGAGACTGACAGAGAGAACTGGTACTGGGAACGGAAATTTAGAAAAGAATTTTACATATCTAGTATTTTATACGCTAAACTTCTAACAATGTTCTTCTCAGAGTGTGGTAATAAAATAAGCTTATTCGCAGATATAAAGCTGCTGTAACTCTGTTAGTAGCAGAATCTCGAAGCCCAGATTTGTGCAGCAAAACACTACTCTGCGAAAATTTCAGATTCCTGTTTGGTCTCCCATCAGATATTTTCAACTCCTTTCATAAAATATTGGAAAATCATGTTTAAACCTACAGAGTATAGACAGAAAATAAGTCTCAGGCTTAAATTTGTGTACGCATTGACTACAGTACTCTGTGTGTCCATAAACAGATTTTCAACCCTCAGAAAAAATGTCTTCTATACAGAAAGTTATCTTGAAAATGTAATTTTTGTCCATTGTCCAACTACATTTTGGAACCTACATATAACATGGAGTAGTAGTGGAGCCATGTTATCACTTACAACTAGACTTTAGAATGCCGAGTCCAAAGTTTTTAATCCAAGAAGTTATGATTTACCTGGACTGGGAAACTGAGGTTTTGGTAAATGCCTGCACATTGAGAATTCGATGTTGTCATGGCGGAATGAAGTGAATGAGGGAGATAACAATTGTGGTTTAAACTACCATTCCATAAGAGTACTCGCACACCAAACATTAAAAGAAACAGAAATAGTCGAGTGACCAGTGCTGGACCACTTACAAGGGAATTATCCACTTGAATTACTTTCAATTTAAAATAATCACATGTGACATTTACATTTTCTTCTAAAATAATGGTGACCTCGGAGTGACCGAGAGGTTAGGGTACTACTAACTTTCTGTGCGCGTGGTGACGGGTTTAAATTACACCAGGGTCTAATGAACGGAGTCATTTGGAGCCCACTTTACCAAACTGTAAATCCCATTCTTAGAAACCTACCAGCTAGTTTAGGACGTTAATAACAATTTAGTCAGTCTAAAATGATGGTAATTTGTTAATATATAAATGTAAGTTTTATGTGATCTCTCGAAAATAATAAGTGTCAACATAATATCTCGATTTTAAAATAGATAGTTTGGCAACATTTGTATTGTTGACTTTCATAATATGGAGCAGACGTCAATATGGTATGATGTGGATAGAAAAGCCAAAATAGCTGTACAATATACTTATTGAATTTACCCAATGATTATTATATGTGCTCCTATTGTTTATGGATACTTAAAGGTATGAGCAGAATTTGTTATTCTTATTCTTATTTGATGATAGAATGTCGAATTTTTGGATAGTGGAATCTTGTTGATGAGGACCAAAGCTTCCAAGGGTTGGATGTTGGTCGTTATTAACGTCAATTTCAATAAAGTTTACCTTATTGCTGAAAACCGTGTTTATAGGAACAAGTATATTTAAGGTGTACTTCTAGCGTATTAATACTCGACTGTATTACATTAACCAGTATTCTTAGTTTGCTTTAGAAATAATTTGTAAGAACAGCAAATAATTTCATGTATTGTATGGAGATTATTAACTAAATCGTTTTTTACAAACACTTACCAATGACATACGCACTGTACATGAAAGCAGGTATAGCAAAATTGCTAAAGTTCCGTAGTCCGGTCTTTGTGCGAAAAGGGCTCCAGGATAGAAAATATTTTGGAAAACTGATTTAAGAAAATAATTAGCAAAATTGACTATTTTTAAATAGAATTTCCCAACACACTTTATTATTAGTTATTCAAATTGTGATTGTAACATTATTTTAACAGCCAAATGGTAGCCATTTTGGTCGTTTTAGAATCATATTGTTCAGAGTGTCTCCTATACATGACGAAGCCGAAGACATAAAGAAAGGAGCTTCGCGTCGGAAAAGGAATTTCCTTCTTTGGTTTAAACTGAAAGCTTTGGGAACGGGAGCAAACGCGCGAAATCGATTGCTAATACTGATAAGATTCCGACAATGGATTCCATTAAGGATGCTGAGGTGCAGAGGAATTTACTGATGGAGAAATTCCATGGACTAAGAACAGTCGACTTGGTTAAGGCTGTTCCTGGTTCAATCTTCTGAAATACTTAACAAATCCTCTTTTATTACAAGGTGCAGATTTCACAAATCATAGTGGAATCTCTGATAATATATTCACGATAGTGTTTCCGAACATCACGTTTAGTACTTAAGTACGAAGAAAAGATGTGTATTTTTTTCTTTTATCTGTATGCCAGAGGTACTTATACTTCTCTGTAGGTAAGTTTAAAGTCTCTTTAAGATTCTTATTAACTAAGAACAAAACTAATATACATATGTCTAAAGATGCTCACGTAAACCAAATAGTCAAATACGCGAAGACCTACAATCGTTTTTACTAAAGTTTTAACTGTATCTAAACTGCAAAGTATCTACGTACATAAATTTAAATCATGGCAGTGATATGATTGAAAGTAAGCTACGTAAGATTTGTTAAAAACAGTGTAACATAAGACCCACAGAAAGAAAGGAACGCAACGTAAACTAAAAATTATAAAGTTCATCTTTTATATAATACAAAATATATGTAACATGAAATACATATACAGTGCCAAGACAACAATGAACCATTATGTGCCCTTGTACCAAATATGAATATATATATATATAACTCATGTTATATATAAAAATGTTGAAATCGAACTTTCATATTCTTCACATTCACTTGCATTCCATCCCTTCCGAGTCTCTCCTATACAATCATCTAGTTTTAAAGCATGTCTCCGCCCGGCGGTTTTTTAAGCTATATCGTCATCACAACACAGAAAATAAAATGTCCGTACCATACTGGTAGTTGTTTCATTTCAGGGTTTGGGGGATTTTAGATTGTTTCTGAGGTGGTGAGGTAGATTGCATATAATTTACTTCTCCATGTAATTATTTCTTATAAGCCGTGGAATATTATTTTCCAATTTCAGCTTTCAAGGCGAACGGGAAATGAATTCTAAATTTCTTGAGTTGAGATTTCTGATTAGGGTAGACTTCTTAACGGGATAACTGCCAATTTCCATTTTTCACACACTAAAAGGAATATTTACAAATTTGATTTTTTCCTAAACTCCAAACGGCTTACGCAAATTTCAGATTCTAGTCCTATAGGAAGTGAATTTACGGTACTCGGGGCTATTGGGGTGTCTACAGGTGTAATTGTATTTTTAAACTTTTCTTGCGATTCAAACTTGCCCACAAATCTTTATACCGAATTTCAGCTTTCTAGTCCAACATGAAGTGCTTTTTGGATTCCTGAGTTATTGGAATATTTAATGGTATTATTGAGGTCATGAACAGGATAATTGCATTTTCTATTTTTTGTATACTTTCCCCCTGTGCACAAATTATGATGCCAAATTTCAGCTATCTACACGATAATAAGTGCATTTTTGATAACGAGGAGTTTCGGAATACTTAATGCAGATGTTGGAGTGTTTAATGGTGTAATTACATTTTGAAATATTCCTCTAATTCCAACCTGCCTCAGAATTTTCACATAGAATTTTAGATTTGGAAAGTACATTGTACCAGGGGTATTCCGGGGCTTAACGGTGATATCGGGGTACTTAAAGGTTTTATTGGGGCACTTAACACTGTAACTATTCTTTAATATTTCTTGTATTTCCAACCTGCCTGTGAATCATCCTGTTCCATTCAGATCTCTAGTCCAACGTGACAATATTTCCAATACCCAGCAGTATTGGAGATTTTAGAGATATAATTGCATTTTTAAATTGCTCTTGTAGTTTTACCTACACACAAATCTTCATGCCAAATTTGAGATTTCTATTCCAACGTGAAAAGTCTTTTCGATACGCAGGTATATTGAGCTATTTAACGGTGCTACTGTGACAATTATCGCTGTAATTGCATTTCTAAAACTTTTCTTCTGATTTCCAACTTCTCACGAATCTTCATGCCGAATTTCAGCCTCCTAACTCAACGGGAAGTAGGCCTACATTCTGCATAAACTGGGTATTGTGTTGCTTAATGGTGTTATTGGGGTATGTAATAGAGTAATTGTATTTTTTTAACGTTTCCTGTATTTCCAACGTGCACGTGAATCTTCATGTCGAATTTCAACTTTCTAGTTCACGAGAAGTGCATTTTAACACCCTGGGGCATGCATGGAAAAAGTTCCAATCCGTCCCGGTAGCAGGTAATAATCTTTTCTATTTGTCATTGAGACTGTTTTATGGCCTTCCTAAAAGCAATGCTTATTGTCAATATGGTATAATTTGATGGGAATGATGGTGTTATCTGTTACACTTGCGCTTTGCTATATCGGAGCTTTTCTTTCCGCTTCACATGTTTGGTATAGAATTATCGTTGGCAGATTTATTACCTTCACAATATGGTGCATTAGGAACCTAACGAGAAAACGTTAAAGAAATTACCAAAAATGAATTGCATTTTTATTGTATATTTAGATGTTTCCCTTTGATTTTTTTGGGTGATGTCCCATGGAATCTAATTATTGCATAAAAGCAGTATTACAGTTCAACGTATTTAACACATTTAAAACATCCGGTCAGCAGTGGGAATCGAACCCGCAACCTTCGTCTTGCCAAGGCAGTGCTCTTACTAACTAAGGATAGGTCCACTTCATAATTTTCCTGCGTTACCCTCATAAATTATTGATTTCCGTTACTATTGCCTGAATTTTTTAGATTTATAAAATTCCCTGAGTATTTCAAGTTTTCCAGGGTTGTAGACACCCTGAAGTAAATTACTGCTACACAAGTGAAACTTCAGTTAAAAAATAGACAACTTTGAATCTTCTTATGTTTTGTGTTCACTGAAGCTTTTCATGATTTGATCTGTAAAAGAAATAGTTTATGCTTTCAAACCTATTGCTTCAAATACACTCCATACGAGAAGTCAATTCTGAAGTGCTCTGATTGCAGAAGTAAGGTATATTCCAGTTCATAACTTTTTCAGTCAGTTGTCCATGAATGAAAACAAAATGCATAATGGTTTAACACGATCTTCTTAGATGTGATGTAACGTCATATCCAGTTGGAACGTCAAAAATCAAGAGCCAGTCTAGTTACTAAGAAAACTGTGACCTTCTATTTTCCCTAGGACAGATTCCTTTATCAGCAAGCGCTATTGAATCTGCAGAACTGTTCTTCACAAAGATCTTCAAGGTTAATGCGAAGACTTGTGATGAAGCTAGGTAAGATAAAGATAAAATGAACTGTATGGGCGGTAACAGCACTATAGCTTACGCCCTTCCCGATGAAGCTAGCCTACTACTTCTAGGAAAATGCAGCCTGGAGATTACCTCCAACTAGTGATACTCTTTAAACAACATATAAAGAGATCGCATTACGAACTAGCAATATGGGAAAACGTTCACAAACGTGAGATCGATATTCCAGGACCAGAAGACTCCGGATGGTACTTGGAGGACAAAATTCTAAAGCCAGTTTTGAGAACATTTGAAGACATTCATTCCCAAGGCTTGTTTAGAGATTGCCACGTTTAGCTGTCAGAAACTTGAGTGTGTAAGTGCAAATGCAAATGTAAGACAAACGATCTCTTGTGCACTCCAATCTGTAGTTGCCCGAGCGAATGTAAAAATTCAATTTTAGTTCATGAACAAAGTGATGAAGAAGACTGAATAATACATGTATAGACGTATGTTAACACAAATTCATTTATCACTTTTGTTTTTATTAATATAAGAGCTACTTTTTTTTTCATTCTTTATCAAAAGTGTTCGCACAAAATAGAGATATAAGAGCGATGCGGTAGCCTTGTATTAGATAGATTCTATTCTAACTTCCAAATTCTGTCATATGCTTTTTTCTTACTGTTAACTGGTAAAGAGCAAGGGTATCAACGGACGGAAAAACTCTCAACCGGATCGATAACGTATTAGTAGACAGACGAAGACACACGAACATAATGGACGTTAGGACGTACAGAGGAGCGTAAGGTGACACCGACCAACATTTAGTTATCACAAAATGAAAAGTTATGCATCGCGAACTGAAAAAGCAAAGGATCAAAACAACTGAAATTCGAAGTTAAACGATTAAATAATCCGAGCATAAAAGCAGATCATCAACTCGAACTCTTAAATAGGTTCGAAATCTTAGCCGACTCGAATGATAATAATGATGATATTAGTAATAAAATTGACGTAAATAAGATGTGGGAGGAAATTCGTGAAACAGTAAAGAGCGCAGCGAAGGATCGTGCAGGTGACAAGAAACAACAGAAAAATAATCCGTGGTTTGATGAAGAATGCCTTAAGCTTTATGAGGAACGGAAACAAGCAAGGCGGCGATGGTTAAGTAATAAAAGCGAAACAATAACCAACCACTACGTTACTACGCGAAACAAAACTCCACACGCGGGTACAGAAACAAAAAGCGAGAATATCTAACATAGAATTATCAAAAGATAGTGGAAAACGGCAACACAAATAACATACGAGATCTATACAAAGGGGTAAACACGTTAAGAAAAGGTTATCAGCCGAGGTTAGGAATAATTAGAATGGAGGTGGACATCTTCAGGCGGCCATACCGCACAACCGTGGACACCCGAACCTAGCGAGATCGAGATCAATATGTCGGTAAAGAAATTGAAAAATTTCAAATAATCAGGAATAGACAATATTCCAGCGGAATTAATTAAAACGGGACGAACGGCACTAATCAAGTAACTTCTTAATTGATAAGAGCTATAAGGATAAAGGAGGAAATTCCAAAGGAATGAAAAATTTCAATAATAGTTAAGATTTACAAAAAAGGCGATAAATCGGGCTGTAATAATTACCGCGGAATCTCGTTACTTCCAACATGTTACAAAGTATTAAGTAATGTTCTATTAACACGCCTAAGTGTATACGTAGATAAAAAAATAATTGGAGATCACCAATGTGGATTTAGAAGAAATAGATCCACGTCGGACCAGATTTTCGTTTTGCGACAAATTTTGTAGAAGAAATGGTAATACAATGGAAAGGTTAACCAGCTATTCATTGATTTTAAGAAAATATTTGATTCTATGAAAAGGGAAAAGTTATACAGTATCCTCCTACGATTTGGAATTCCGAAAAAAATGGTTCAGCTAGTGAAGATGTATCTCAGCAACCCCATAAGCAGAGTACGAATAGGTTCAAGATTCGCAACGGATTGAAACAAGGGGATGCCTTATCACCACTACTGTTTAACGTTGCATTAGAATATACGATATAAAAAATTTAAGGGGTCAAAAAGGGACTATCATTGAATGGTTTGAATTAACTTTTTCGTATACGCAGATGATGTAAATTTAATAGGGGACGATATAGATGCACTACAAAGCAACACCGTTGTCTTAGTAGAAGCGTGCGATGAGATAGGTCTACAAGTAAAAATAGATAAAACAGAATACATGATATCAAGCCGAAACAGAGGGAATGAAGGAACGAAATACATGAGTATTAAGGATGAGGTCATAGAGAAAGTAAATAAATTTAAATACTTGGGAGCATATGTAACAAAGATAAGTGAGGTAACAGAAGAAATAAAAAGTTGTTTAGTATCGGGCAACGCATATTTCTATTCAGTCCAAAAACTTCTAACGTCGCGATTAATATCAAGAAAATTGAAATTGAAAATATACATAACTGTTATTCTGCCGGTAATACTTTACGGTTTCGAAAGTTGGAGTACGACCCTAGCAGATGAACATGAATTACGTGTGTTTGAAAATAAGGTTTTGAGAAAGCTATACGGGCCGAAACGGGACGAGATGCCTGGAGAATGGAGGAGACTGCATAATGAAGAACTCCACGGACTGTACGATTCACCAGATGTAAAAATAATGAAATCGCGACGACTAGGTAGGCAGGCCATGTAGCTCGGATGGGGGAAAAACGAAGATTATATTATATCCTGGTTGGAAGGCCGGATGGAAGGAAACCATTGGGAAGACCGAGACGTCATTGGGAGGAGAATATTAGAAGAGATCTTCGAGAAGTAGGTGTACGTGATGAGAACTGGCTTGAAGCTGCCCAGGATAGAATCCAATGGCGAACGTGTGTTACTGCGGCGATAAACTTGCGAGTTCCATAAGCTACAGAGTTAGTTAGTTAAGAAGAGTATTAATAGCAAGAGATTGTAATACTCAAAAAATAGATGGCAACTCGTTCATAATCTGTCTCTTGGAAGTCAACTTTGAAACCTGGTTTCTGCTGTATTTCGTTCTGTGTCATTGTACATAAATTAATTCTCAAAGTAGGGAATTTTTAATTAAATTAGGCATATTTCTACTTCGCAACAAGGGGTCTGTACGGACCAAGGGCCAATTTTGACATCAACGGTTATGGCCTCTCCAAAGGAGAGAGTGTGCAAACAATACTAATTAGAAATGATAATTGCAAGAGAACCATTATCTTTAACACATAAATGTGAGAGACTTTTACTATGTGAAAGAGGATTGGGTAGCTAATCAGTCACACTCAATCAACGTAGAGTTAAATTATGTAACATAGACACAAAAGATAAGTGACCAGATTTTTAAATAAAGGGACGTTAAATCAATTAGTTACGATTTTAAGAAAACTTAGAAAAATGTCGTAGCTATAATATTGAGAGTAGAATTTGATAGTTTGTCTCAATTTTTCGTGACTAGAAATTTGTGTCATTGTTATTGGTATTGTTAATATCAGCTTTAGAAACTTTGAAGATTTACTAAACGTTTCCTTGAAGATATTTTGAACGATAAAGTCTAACAAGCCCACACAGCTTGAACCATTGATCGAAATTATTATGCCGAGTGGATTGAAGACACATGTGAAGGCAGACATTTTCTTTGTCAAGGAATGTGTAAATTGAATTTGAATTTCCACAGTTTGTTTTGGAAAATTGCAAAAGCATCTTGGAAATTTCTGTGGAGTAAACAGCGTGGCTGCCATAATGTACTCGTACCATGTGAATGTAAGGATTTTGCTTTGCAAGAAATCACATCGCATATCACCTTTGCTTCCCTTACCCATTCCATTATTTCACTTTTTCTCCTTTTTGATACCGTGTTTGTATTTTCTGTTGTTGCACTCTGATCATCAAGCTGGTCTTTAATATGCTTAATATATGTTTCAAAGCAAAGTGGAAAATAGCCCTTTGTGCCAAGGAAGGGTCAATTTCTCGATTTTGAAGTTGATTAAACAAAATTTCCGCAACAAGCATTATTTTACTAAAAAGAAAAAAGAAAAAGAAAGCCAGAAATTAAAATGGCTGCTAATAAGTGTTTTTTTGAGTACTTCAGGGCGACGGATTGTGTTTGAATTTTTCTTTTCCACCATCTTCACTATCTTATTCATGCATTGAATAATATCGTCGTTATGTTCAAAGACAGTATTTACGCTTCTGGACAGGACGTTCCAATAAAAGGGCCACTCGCTCCACCCCCACCCCCGCCACTTTTCACATTGTTCAAAATATTTCTAAAGCTAAGAGCACTATCAAAAATATAAATTCACAGCGCACTAGAGCTTACATATTACCATGAAATACAATGGAGACACATCTCAAAAACTTGTCTATTGATGAGTGCTGAGACTTCAATTAAATAATGACATGATAATCTTTGAAAACGTATCACTCATCAACGGACAAGATCTCGAGATCGCAGTCCATTGCATTTCATGTTAATTTATAAGCTCTAGTGGGCCAGGAACTTACATTCTTGATAGTGCAATTAGTTTTAAAAATATTTTGAAAAATATTTTGAATGGGGGGGACTACGAGAAAAAAAAGTACACACGCCTTGCAAATTTGAGAAAAAAATATTACATTTCCGTTTATAAAATCAGCTTTCCTCATAAATAGATTCACATGATGAGCGTAACAATGTATATACACAGCGTTTGAAAAGGACGACACAATAAAATTATGATTTCGCGATTAAAGTGACATCAGTTACCCGCAATGAGCTCTGTCTAAAAGCGATACTGGACTGACTGCTGCGATTGAAAATTTCATGAATAGGCCCCATATATGAAGACAGGAAGAGGAGAGGACACTTAATCTCGTTTGTCCACTTCCAGTCTAAACCAATATGAACCAAATTTTCAGTTCTAACTCAGATTTTTGCACTTCATATCGCTGTGTGTCCCCTTGTTTATTCATGACTTAATTCTTGCAAAAAAGAAGTAAATATTATTTGCAGTATTTTCTATTATATACAGAGCACGATATACTATTATACGAATAACTCAGGATTTAAAACTTAAATAAAAAAAAGGATCACACAGCGATTAGAAGCGTATAAACTTGAGTTAAAACTAAAAGTTTGGTTCACATTTGATTAGACTTAGGTGGGCATACGAGTTTAAATATTTGCCCTGGCGTCTATCTTCCGACACAAAGGAGTCACTCCAATATCCAGAAAGTCGCGCGCGAGATTGTTGTTCCCATTCTGTGGTAACTTCGCTGTTGAAGGCATGAAAACATTCACGTATACACACGCACACACATACAGTATA
>JAGDQP010000369.1:118366-171247 GCA_022664845.1 Lepisma saccharinum
GTGTGTGTGTGTGTACGCTCACACAAACATACACGCTCTCTCTTTCTTCCTTTCTCTCTCTCTCTCTCTAACACACACACAGATAGAGAGAGTGAAACTGCGAATTAATGAAGGGAACTAGCAGACGATCTTTCTGCAGCGTGGGAGAAGGTCTTGTCGCTTGCCCTCCACAAATGCCACCTTGTGGAAGCAATGACAAGCTAGGAGGAGAGGAATGAAGAGAAACGTTCTGTTTGCATTTGCCGTGCAACGCTTCAAGTCCTGTACTAATTGTATTAGAAATGTCAGTCCAACATCTAGTGGAGGGGAAGGCTATGTAGCGAGATAGACGTTAAAGCGTGTGCGCCTGAATTACAACACCAAGATTAAACTTTGAACTTGCGAAGTATTTTTCTCTTCCTAAAGGATACCATGGCTTTCTTGAACTCCGAGGGATAGAATCTTATTACCTTTTCTATACTTTAGAATTAAATAAGAGTGATTTAATTAAAGTATAAATAACTTTAAGAAAGGTGGTGGTGCGTAACGGGCAAACAATAGCGCCCACCGCCACTGCTTAACAGCGGCATTTTTAACAGGATAATTGCATTTTTCTTAGCTTTCTATCTTGTCCTTATGTGTCCGCCATATTTCTCGATAATCTAAGAGCGCTTGTACTGTATAGACACGGCGAAGACTGTAAATTTATCCTTGCATGTAAATTTAGTGTCCATTTTTCATCAAATACCTACAAGTACTTTTCATTCCGCATAAGTGGGTGGTCATACCAGCTAGTGTAATGTTATTTTTTGTTCAAGAAGGTAGCCATGAAACCTTGTATTACATAAATCTGTAATTACTCAATTTGTTTTAGTTTTGCTAGATAATATAATAATTTACCTAAGCCCAAGAAAATCAACTAATCACATTATTTTGTACAGTACGTGTAGTGGATAAAAATAACCTAAAATGTTTGTTTCTTTAATGTATGCTTCTCAATATTTCTTCTTTCAGAATTACCATAACCTTGTGTTACTGTTTCGTTTACGTTCTTTCACTCTTAATGTTCTACCAAGGTTCAAAGTCTCTGTGTTCCTATTTTCTCTTTGATGGCTGCTACAACATTAAAAAGCTGTGTTCTCTTGCGGCTAACCTTTGCGCTCCCTTTCCGTTCTGTTTGGTTAATATTTTATGAAGCTTTCCTTCACCTTCCACCTACTCCGGTCGTACACAATGAATTTAATTTTTAAAACAGAGACCAAGTGGAAGTTCTACAAAAGCAGCATAGAACTCTGAGGAACAACAAACTCGTGAGTGAGAAAATAGCCAAAAGATATTGCTAATCACAACTTGGTTAATTTTCAAATATAAATCGTGTATTTTGCCATCAGCTGTATGAACAAGTACCTATTTGTTGATATATATAGGAAAATAACTCGGATTTCAAAGCTTTATTACTATATTATTGTGCTGTAAATGGCTGCAAAATATCGTGTTCAATTTTAAATAATAATGTAATGTAAATGTGGAAGTTATCAGATAGACCGACCTAAAATCCTCATGGTCAAATGTCAAAGGAATTAATCGAACGCTCTGCAGTGTCATTACATATTTGAATATATGTGCGGCAAAGTGTGATCATGGTTTTATTGACTTCAGCTTGTCTTATAAATATACAACGTGTTTTAAAATTACATCGACAAACTTCTGGAGATGATTCCAAATATCAAAACAAGATGAAAGTTCCTATGACAAATTTTCGAAATGTATAATAGTTTAGAATCTACAGGCTGCAGAAAGCATGGGAGAATGAAATTTAGATACTCATATTTCTAACGTCAAGAAATGTAGAGCTGATGCGGCATGGTACTCTCAAAGACTTGCAATCTGCACCATCCAAAAGTGCATTTTTCAAAATTACAAAATGGGCGAGCAAGGATTCCCCAAAGGAATTAGGAGATTCCGAGAAATTCTCTATAGTAAAGACGGGTTGTAATGAATGGGAGGGTTTTCCACCAGAAAAGAATAATGTGTTTACGCCAAGTCGATATTTCGAGTAGATCCATTCATCGAACGATTTAAAAAACCGTTGTTGGATAATCAACGGAGGTAAGAATTGCATCATTCATTGAATGTTTTATTTATTTGTTGTTAAAGAGATTGAAAATTATTGTTCAATTGGATGCTGGGAATTACGTATATCATCCTTACTCTTACGGAAAGTCTTTTAATTCATGCTCATTTTGACCTACTCCTACTTCAGAAATATTCCTGAATCCCCCACTTCCTTTGGTGAATCCCTTGCACGCCGATTGTGGAATTTCGAAGTACGCATTTTTAAATAGAGTTTTAAATTCTTTGATGCTACCATGCCGAATCATCTATACTGTTCGTAATGTTAGAAATATGATGCTCTAAAGTTCGTTTCCCAATGATTTCGACAGCCTGTACCTCCGAAATTACTTACATTTCGAAAATTGTTCGGAGGAACTTTTGTCTTGTTTCGATGTGAAGAACCACCTTCAGAAGTTGTAATTACACAAGTCGGAGATCGCATGATGCTGGTGTATTTCAAAACCTCAGATTCAAGGCTCGAACATGGTTTGAACTTCCGGTAGAACGCTATGTTCTATTCTAGCCTTGCTGCAGTAACAGGCTTGTTGAAAAATTAAAATGCAATTCGAATAAATCAATTTAAAGATAGATTTATAGAGGTATTGTACACCTAAAGTTTCAATTTTGTATCATCAGGGGGGATAGATTCTTTCGGTAAACAGCAGATTGCTTCTTATTATTTTGAATCTTAAATTACAGAAGGAGCCTACGTTGACTTACAGTTTCGATACAATATTGTGAATCTGCATTTTCTATTATTTTGACCTAAAAGATCGTTTCAGCTGGTATCGCGAAAGATAACAAAGTAGCGAGTAATTTATAAATGATCTATGGCGGATTATACGTCCACACTTACTAATTGTTAGTACACATTACATCCAATAATGCTTAAGAAATAGAGTTTGAAGAAATCACTTGCCACCATTGTTCTGATAAGTAATGTTTGAAAAAGGGTAATATTTATTTCTTAATTAGTGTTGGATACGTCCTAGCCTTATGCTGCAATTTGCCAGTTCCTGAAATACTTAGACATTGTTTGAAGAACTAAGTATAATGATTTTTTCAATATTTGCCTGATTTTATGAGCGTATCACGAAATTATACCTTTGTTTCTACTATCGTTTTAACAAGGGATAATTTCAACATTTTCTGAGCCACACCTGACTTTTCATGAATTTTCTATCAGTTTATTAGCATAGTGTAAAAGAATCTGTTGGATTAATGAATGTGTTCTGCTATGATCTACCGGTCACTCAAGATTTGAATATATTACTACAGAGGTTCCGAACACATTTATTTCCTACGTGCGGTGTTAGGACAGGGTCGAGTTCATGAATCGCGTGATTCGGGATTATTGTGACGCGACCTGATTGCAGAATTCTCACAAGAAACACAAAGTGACACACTCAGATTTGAATGAAACTTTCACAGTTAATAGTTTTCATGTGAAAAGAAATAGTGTAAGTTCGTACCTTTCGTAATTTCGTAATTTCCTTTCGTAAGGAGTTACATGATTCGAAATTTTGTGATATCGTTTTTAATTTCATAGTTCTTGGGTTACGACCATTGTCCAATCTGTAGCTCCCACGCACAGGGCAACGGTGCTCAAAACACTTTCGCAAGCGTAACCCTACAGCAGCGCGGTAGGCAAAGCGGTTAGCGGCTTGGGTTCGGTTCTCATCCAGGTAATAATATTTTTAATCACTGTCACTTATATAAATAAGGGTATATTTGTCAGTAACAAAAACGCACGGTAACATTTTTATCAGTAATAAAAGAACAGAAATAGAGTAGTGACTCCATGACTGTGATTCCTATAGAATTGTTTTTCTGGCTATGCACAAACAGGTATAGTGATATGAGGGGGAGCACCGTTCTGCGGAGGTGGTTTAGTGAAATCGTCGTGTTCATGTATTTTCTACGGTAAGTGGGAGGATTGAATCTTCCAGGGTGCGGAGATAACTATTACCAGATCAAGTATAATCAAAAACATTGCATCAATTACTCGAGTTTGCCATATACCATCGTACCACACCAGAACGTATCGTGTGGCTTGCATTCTATTTCGTTGATACCAATGTTGATTGGTGTTGGAGCTCTCCATTAGTAAATAAGGGACTTCATAACTAAAATGGATCTTTAATGCAAAGGTCTGATTACTCCAAATTTGCTTCAGGGCCTCTAGCTAAACTAAAGACGCCGATGTAGTTCATCCTCACTCAATTCATGTGGCATTTACAGTTTGTACGGGGGCCATTTATGTTTGTAGAGGACACGAATAACGTAGGTTTGACTGAGGCCACATTCTCATAATTTACTTTGTGTGCTCTTCGTATGGCTCTTAACAAGAGTTGTAAAAAACACAGTTGCTGCCTCCGCATGAGTTGCGATTTTGAGCCACCGCTTTTCCATTTATTACACCAAATTCATGTTTGTCTCAATTTGTGAATCAGTTTAATCACTACACTTTATGTAATAGGATAACTTTCGGAGTATCTTGAGTTATTACCTTATCTGGCAATAGCCGGCATGATCTTATCTTATTTTGTCATTTTCGCCCATTGTTACAGTACTATCGAATTAAACACTAAATTTTATTTAATTAACTTGTAATAACTTGAGACTGGTTAAAGATACGGTAAACTAATTGCATCAGTGAGTTCCAAAGAAAATTGCAGAGGAATTTGATGTCACTTGTCCCTGTTCTTACTTCAAGAAAATAAGTAGAATAATAGAACTTTCATGTACCAATATTCCACGTTTAGCACTCAAAATCGAAAAATGGAACTCAATAATATATTAAAAGAGAATAAGAAGAGTTCACTACCTTCATCTGCCGACCTTATGAATGCTGATAACAATCCTACTGATGCAGACGAGGAAGTAAAAGATGGGGTTGAAATATCAGATGCAACTAAGCTTGTTTCAGAAGGGATATAGCTCCTAAGTTGATTAGCCTACGCGTGAGTAAAGTGCATCATATTATACCTACGGGATAATTTATTGTCTATTTGAAAAGGTAAATGGATACTCGTGAAGAGGAACCGGAATGTGAAAGTTCTTAAAATGACATTCATTAGGCCTTCTGTCCGTTCAGAGCTAAAAATATTCCTATTATTTTCTTTATTAGACGTGTAATAGGGGAAATATCCAAGACACAAAGGAAGAGTTGACTAAGAAAATGTAACTGGCAGCTAACATGTCAATATCGCAGACAAAGACAACCAACTTCACATTAGAGTTATAATTTTACTCGAGGTTTGGAAAGTTGTATCAAAAAGCTCGCAAATTCCTCGAAGTATTGTTGGCATTATAGTGAATCCGTGAAAGGAGGTTAATTAACTTGATTGTCAGAAAGGAATATTTAAGGGAAAATTTGTTTTGTAATGTTTACAGAAAACTGTCACTAGTTCCCTAATAGCAAAGGTAGTCGACAATGCGTATTTAGCCCTTTAAGCAATGGCTTCTCTCATTTAAGTGTTTAGCGTCATCTCGTCACAACGCAATGTGTTAGCAGAAACTGTACTTGAAGAAAATCAGCGTCAAGAATGGAATTCCAATGTTTATAACATAATGGAAATTGGGCCTATTCATCATTTTTAAACAGAAGAAATTCTTTTTGAAGACTACGCTAATCGACAACCTGATGGCAAAGTGACAAAACGAAACAATGCAATTGATACTATCTGACGATATCATTTTCATACTAAAATTTCTAGAAAATTTTTCACGAGTAAATACTGTGAACTTCCACAAAATTTCACACACACGTTGGTCATTTTAAAATGTCTTAAGTTGTCATTGACAATCAAGACAACATCAGGAATTCTAATTTTGTTCCCCACGACATTCATGGATTAGTGCACACTAAATTCAAAGAGCGATTTGACAGAATTATTTCATCTTTGGAGAGCGGAAAGAGGGGCCACTCTTGAAGAGCGGATTTTCATCGGAGAAAAGATGAGAAACTTCCGTTCGAAAAAAGATGAAATCTATGGTAGTTGTTGTCGATGGGAACGTAGGCATCAGGTTTTTTATATGCATTTCCAGTATTTCAGAAAAAATGTCATCTTTTGAACATGAAAAGATGCAATAAAATGTTGAAAATGTAAAACATATACAAAAGGGATAATTTAGTTATACGTTGTAAGAAAGGAAAGTAATGCACTGACAAATTAATGTACTTAATCTGTATTGAGAAATTTAAACTTACTCAGAAATTTAAAAAAGAAATACTTTTTGATTATTTTCAGAAGTACGTATAGCATTGCCACCTCTTATCGAGATAAAAAAATATTATTATTTTAAAACATTTTTTAAAACAACTGGTTCACGAAGGCTAGTTGGTCCAAACATTTTTTAAAAAGGATGGTAATGCTCACGTAGTGGTCTTGCATTTCTGGAGGTTGTGTTTACCTGAGTTTTCTAATGTGATATGTATGCGTGTATGACTTACGAGTTATATACAAATATATTTAAAGGTGCATATCGTTGTCTACGTAGGGGGTAAAATGGTTTACTCTTAATTGAACCACCTTTCTGTCATGAGTGTCGATAGAATCTTTAATATCTCATAGTTATAAGCTTATTGAACTTCACAGAATAGTACTTTACTCAGACTGTGTAAACTGCCTCCTACGGACAGAACCCCCCCTTCCCTACGTGGAATGATTTAGGTTACGTGTATTTGAAATATAGCATACATTTCCGCCGCATCCTCTATATCTGTAGAAATTCAGTTTATTATTCTGGTTACCTATCAATACAATTGGAGAATCAGGACGATTTTTAAAGGACATATACAAATTAAAATTAAATTTGAAAGCGACAATAAATATATGGTATCTGATTTCTGCATCCATTTAAACTTATAAAATGAAAAATTTTTCCTTGACTAGACCTGATTTCTAAGTAAAAATACTCATTTGAAGAATAAATTACACAAGCAGATAAAAAGGTATGCGCAATACTCACCTTCGTAAACGTAATCTGGAACACCATTGCTAATTATTCCTGGTACAGCTGTATCTGTCACTCTGTAAGATGAATCACCTCGAGGCCCAGGTCTGTAGTAAATATCGTAGTTGTAAACCATTATGAGCGCGTGATCCCTTGGTGTCCAATCTGCATATAATAAATAAGGATGCCCTGGCTCCTCCGGCGTGGGAGTCAAAGTTAATACTTCCCTGAAACAGAGAAAATATTACAAGTTAGAAATGGAATATTCATTAAGCTCTTAGATATTCTATTCTATTTATAATATATTGCATGTTAGAAAGATATACAGTAGTTCTCTAATCAGTATTATTTTCTACTAGAATACAATGTATGCCATGGAATTGTTACATAGAGTGTTTGGGGCATGTAAGGGGCAAATTTAACAGAGGAAATGTTGCGAATAATATCGAAACAATAAAAACTTTAATTGTTAATCTGTTGAAAATATGTTCATTTTATATACAGAGTCTATGTACATTCACTACTCATAACAAAAAACGATCTTCGGGAAAGCATCGGTACAACTGTCAAATCCATCACACCGTATGCGCTTCACAACGTGTGGTTGCAGCTGGATTCCCGTCTCAATGTTTCCAGCGTAAGAGGTGGCGCGCAGATTGAGTTTATGTAATTCCAATCAACACCACCAAAAACTTTATGAGTTTATGCAAGTGGTTTGCATGTCTGAGCAGAATAGTACTTTTGGCATTAAATTGATACTCTATCGAAACAAGGGATTAGCTTTGTGCTCGCCCTGTAGAACAAGGACCATGAAAACAGCGAATGGTCAGTCTGAATCAGAAATTCGGATTCCACATCTGACTCAACGAACAATTTACAGAAAATTACCGGTCATAATAGTGCCGGTAAGACCTTCGTACCGGTCACCGGTCTAATAGACAAATTTATTAAAATTTCCGGCCAGGCTGGTAGAATACCGGCCGGTTAGCAAATCTATTCCAGTTTCATGATGGAACAATAAACGTGTATCAAATATTATTTCAAGCTTTACAAAAAATGAGAGGAAATAATTTCCAAATTTTAAAAGTTGTACACGGGGAAGATGCAGTAATATGTGCGATAAAATTGGGCTGTTACAAACGTTTCGAGGACGGTGACAATGGTCATTAAAAGTGAGCCAACACAAAACCGATGCCCATTGTATGTTCAGGTTCCAGAGGCTTCATGCTCCAGAATATTTAGTCTTCAGGGCAAAAGGAAGTAAGTAGTAGTATATCGTGACTAAAATCGTATAACAAAATTTACCTGGAATTTGTGTCTTCAAATTTTAAGACGCGGCATTGATGTTCCAACTCGATCAATTTCTTAAAAACGATAAATAATTATGCCCGGATTCTTATGTTTTAACATACGTTTTCCTTTACTTTGCTAACATCACTATTGTAACACATATTTTCGTTTCATATGTTTCTTAATGGAATACGTGAATCCTATAGGTCCTAAAAACGGCTAAAATGAGTTAAGAACATAAAAGAGGCTAAATTGAACATTTCATGAAACAAAGTTAGTGTTAAGTTCATACTGTACACGAAACTCTTTCTGTTAATAGGGAAAATGTGCACAAATGTGGTTTTGTTTTCACCTTCCTTTCCCTCTTTGCTGCTTTCTTGTTTTCGTTCGGCCTGATGCAAAGTTGCCTAAAGGCATTAAATGAAATTCAATTCATAAGACCTAAGCACGATTGCAGAATATTTCTCAACTAAAAGTCTTTGCCTTAGTGGAGTGCCTAGGCATCGTAACCAGCAATATGGAGCTGGGTGACTATCGAGGAGAGAGGAACATTATATATACACAGAAAATTGGCAGTGCTGTGATGGTATAATGGTTAGGATACTGGACGACAGCTTGAAGATCCGGGTTCGAGTTTTGGTCACGGAGGCTGTAAATTTTTCTGAGTTAATTTCAGTATTCAATTCATGTTTCTTGGGCGTGTGAAAGTCATGCAGATTTGTGGTGGTAGCCGTGTACCGCGAAGCTGATAATTGCATAGCATAGTACATTCATTGTCTGCGTTAACAAATTAAAACTATTTATTTTAACACAGCATAACAACGAATGGGATGTTAAAACGAAATTTAATTGTTGATATGATCCAACAGATTACGGTTTAAGATTTTAATGTAAAAAAATCCCTTTCGGTAGGCCTACAGGGTGAGGTAGATCTCGAAGTTTTTTCTTTATTTTCAAAAATGCAAATCTCGCCTTATATGAGACCTATCGAGAAACTATTTATTGATTTGTAGATTATTCATCAAGAGCTGTTCAACGATATCCCACAAGACACACACACACACACACACACATATATATATATATATATATATATATATATATATATATACAGATGCTTATCAGAATAATGGAAACACCTGAACGAAAGTGCAACTTACCAGATTAATATGGTGTCGGGCCACCTTTCGCCTTCAGAACAGCCTTGATGCGACGTGGGATGGAGGCATAGAGGTCGTGAATGGTAGCAAGTGGAATATTACACCATTCCTCGTGCAGGGCATCGGCCAGTTCTGTGAGAGAGGATGGAGGTGGAAATCGTCGCCGGAGTCGTCTTTCCAAGATGGACCACAGATGTTCAATTATGTTGAGATCTGGGGATTGGGCGGGCCAGGGGAGGTGTTGAACTTCATCCCGATGTTCCTCAAACCACGCTGCAACAACTCCAGCTGTGTGAATGGGTGCATTATCATCCTGGAATATGGCGTCATTGTCCGGGAACAACATCCGGACCATAGGATGCAAGTGGTCTCCTAAAATTGCGACATAATCGTTGGCAGTGATGCGTCCGCGAAGTGTGACCACAGGACCCAATGAAAACCATGATATTGCGGCCCACAGCATCACCGTGCCGCCGCCATGTTTCACAGTTGGGCGGAGACACTGCAGATCATACGCTTCTTTGGGCGTTCTCCACACATAAACACGGCCCGTGGTTTGGAATAGGGTGAATGGTGACTCATCCGACCATACCACACGTTTCCAGTCGTCAACGGTCCAAGTTGCATGGTCGCGGCACCATTTGCGGCGTGCTAAAGCGTTCTGGTTCCTGATGAGAGGTTTGGCCCGTGCAACACGACCCCGTAAGTTCATGTCATGTTATTCGCGGCGGACTGTGATTGTCGAAACAGGTTGGGGGAGGTGCTGATTCAGTTCCTCCGTCACTTGCGCCGCAGTGGCACGACGGTTCCACGTGACAATGCGCTTTAATACCCGGCGTGCCCTGTCACTGATGCTTTTCTTCCGCCCACTGTTCCGCTTCCCCGATGTGGTTTTCCCGTGTGTTGTGTAGGCCGTCATCACCTTCGACACTGTCCCTGGCGACACACCTAACACACTACCCACTGCCGTCACACTCACTCCACATAACCGCGCACCAACAATTTGCCCTCTTTGAAACTCTGAGAGGTCTCCCATTTTACACTACCTCCGTCTGCTGCAGCCACTGCACTCTTGTTCCACGACGCCTGACGTAGTATGGAGACCGACCTAACACACCACCACCAGCAGTCCGGCGCTGCGGTCGCCACGACACCACTGCCAACCCATACATCTGACGTGTTGCCAACTACAGGTGTTTCCATTATTCTGATAAGCATCTGTAGATATATATATATATATATATATATATATATACTCGCTTTGTTTCGCTTGTAGCGCTGCCCCCAAACTCCCGCAGGGGGGTCGCCCCCCAACTCCAGTGCTTTTGAGAGGATGCGCCTCTTTTATCTTAACCAAAATCTCACTGCAGCACTACACCACCATGGTACCCATCTGCACCCTCCCAAGGGGGGCTGCGCTCCCAAAAGGAAGGTTTGCCCCATTTATTGTAACCTACTCTTGGTCATACACATTCAAAGAAAATTTCGTTTCTCTACCTTCAATGATTTGGAAATTGGGTTTTTGGGGCGGTCATTTTCGATCCAAGTTGACGACTTTTTGAAAGTTTTCTTATATTGTCGTGAACTACTCGTGATGGTACAACTTCAAGTAAAATTTCATTTATCCAGATCAAACGGTGTGCAAAATGGGATTTTGGGCGGTCATTTTGGATCCAAGATGACGACCTTTCACAAATGTTGTAATATTTCCCTAACTACTCGTCATAATGCACCTTTATGCCAAATTTCGTATCTCTAGCTCAAACGGTGTAGAAAATGTTTTTAGGTCCGCCATTTTGTATCCAAGATGGCGTCTTTGGATACATCATGTAAAATTTTAGTAACATACAAATGATAATGTATAGTGTTACCAAATTTGCTATTTCTAGCTGCAGCCGTTTAGGCTGTGTATTCTATACAACAATGGGTACAGCGGCCATTTTGAATACAAGATTGCGACTTTTTCAACATTTCGTAATATTTTCTTGAACTACCAGTGACAATACACCTTTATGTCAAATTTCGTATCTCTAGCTCAAAAGATATGGAAAATAGATTTCTTACTTGCGCCATTTTGGATCCAAGATGGCTTCTTGGAACTCATTAGGTAACATTTTCGTAATCAAAAAATAATGTTGTACCTTTATGCCAAATTTGATTTCAATAGCCCAGCGGTTTAGGCTGTGTATTCTATACAACAATGGGTTCGGCGGCCATTTTGGATCTACGATGGCGACCGATTTTGCTCATTAACGAACTTAACCGAGCTATTAAGCCTGGAAACAACATATAGAAATTTGGTTCAAATATCTTCAAAATTATGGCCTCTAGCGTGTTAATATATAAATATAAACTTTCATATCGTACCGATCTCAATAGGTATTATATTTTTCTTCGAAATCTACCTAAAAGGCAGTGCAGTTCATGTTTAGTATACAATGAGTTTATTTTTGAGTGCTGCTCCAAGTTTTCGTTTTGTATTGCAAATTTTAACTGACTATTCAAAAGAAAGAGAAGACAAATTAATATTGATAGGAAATTTTCTTTGCTTTATTTTCAGCAAATCAAGGGAAATGGCTTTAAAGTTGAAATTTATATGCTAATTATTTCACTTTAATGCAAATATTTGTCATCTTAATACATGCATTGTAGAAAAAATAATAAAACATGGCTATATCAACTCTCCACAAAGCCTGAAACAATGTTTATAAAATCCTAAAAATGTGTATATAAAGTCTCACTGTGGAAACAGCTCTACGTCTGTTCATTAGTAATACAATGGGATAATAAATGTAATGTGAAGCATAGATGGCAGTGTTAGAAGCTCTTGACAATGCATTTAAATATAGGAAATAAAGGTATAATTTGTATTATTTCTCAAACAAGGTAGAAGACTCCCGTCTTTGATGGCATTTTAGGCCCACAAGTATTATTTTTATAGAATAGGTTGGCAACACTGAAGCTGCAGTTCTTAGGAACTGGAAATTCCATTTCTCTGTTGTGCAACTAGTTCGAACTGAGCAGAAGGAATTTGAAGAGTTCACTTTAAAAAAATGAGTTCATAACACTGAAATGTTGCCCTAATCATGGCGGTTGCAGTGATTCTGAAATAGTCTAACCGAGACATTTCCAACGACACCGCAAGCATCTATCTACAGTTTGAAGTTTCACAGATTAAATTTCTAGAAAAGGACGGATACCATGAAGAGAATCGCTTCGCTATCAAGGGACCTAAAACTGTTAATTTGAGGATATAATAAGTTATTATATAGATTGTCCTGCTCTTTTTAGTAAATTGAACCACCATATGAGATTTGTCTCCAGGCTTCCTAAGTTGACTTCTAACGACAAGATAATTATGTTCCGGATAAAATACTTGATGGGTTGGATTAGAAATTATGTGGGTGTTCTTTACCATTTTATTCAAGCACTAGCAACAAACCAAGGAAGACACTACTTCCAGAACACTAACACTATTCTGAACGACTATATTCTATCGTTCAAGGAGTTCCGCGATTCCATTGTGGGAAAAAAGCTAGAGATATTGAGTGAATAAATTATCAATAAATGAACTTTGTTATGATTTAATATATACATTTCATTACTTGTGTAGTTCTATTGTACACAATTGACAGAATTCGCATTGATGGTTCATACATTTTCGTCGACATAAGCTGGTTGCATCAGCAATAATATTTCCAAAATATGTTACTAATATAAGGAAGAATGGATCCAAAATGGTTTTCTTCGATTGGTACTTTTAAAATAGCCTATAAATATCATAACGTTAGTAATTAACTGAACGGGCAATAAAAACGCCGAGAAACAGCATCAAAACTTGAATTTCTGTTCTTATATACGAAGCAATTAGGCTTAAAGTGGCAAACCTCTCAAGGGTGTACCATCACTTCCAATAATTGTCTCCGGCGAGCACCAAATACATCTTTCTTGGTTTAAGCCATATTTCGTAACTCATTCTAATCAATTAGTGTGTAGTTAATACATTCAAATTGAAATAAACGTTGGGTAAACAAGAATAAAATTGCAAATAATATTGAAAGACATGCAAGAGGTAGGTATAATGTGCGTAAACTCCAAACTCTAGACTTCTTGATCTAATAAACGAGGTCACATTAAGGCAAAAACTGTAAACTGTTTAACTCCACTTAAAAATTAATTTATTAAACCTTTCTATATCATAGAATTCAATCCGGAACTAAATTATCACAGGAAAACAACATGTTTCGAACGACAATTTGCAGTAATTGTGGGGTACAGGTACATTATAGTGCGTCATAATAGGGAACCCTTTATTTTCAAATCAGTTTTTAAATAACATAATTTAGCTTCCCACGTTTATAATAGCAATTTTTCACACAACCTTATAGTTTGTTCTTGACTTAACTGAATCTGTGTTTACAGTTCTCACTTTGGTTTTCCCCCTTTTACCCTACAGACTTGCTGTTGTCTTTTGTTCTCGCTTCACTTTTATGATACTTTCTCTGTTTTGTATTTGCAAGTTTGTTTTTTCATTGACTATTTTAATAAAGCTATAAATCGTCGTACTTACTTTGATATTTCTTTAGATAAAACGCTTCGCCCGTTTTAACTCCATTCTTTAGGTAAGTACTTCTGAATTATTTGAAGTTTTCTCGGCATTCTTAATAACAAGCAAATTAGTTGAGCTTGACAAACACTGCTAACCGCGTGTGAATAATAAATGACCCAATGGTATTAATTTGGCAACAAGAACACTTCCAGAGTATATTGAATTGCCTTGACATGCAACGCTATGTTCGAGTTTTGTACTGTCAAGAGACACGCCTGAGTTTGAACACAACAAAAGTATTGGTAGACAACGGACCTTCCATCAATTTTTCTGCTTAGAGCAGGTGCTTGGATGCGCTGAAACAATTCATTTAGAACTTGATCGACTCGATCGTGTTAACCGTTCTCACGTACACAAGGAAATAAGCGGTTTAACCAAGGGTGAATCCAGATGTGACTGATTTGTTTAGTAGTATGTGACTTATTGTCCTCAAGGGTAACGATAATAACACAAATTTCTTGATAGTGCCTCAAAGGTATTCCAAATTGGCTAATGTCCAATTTTCTTGTCTATGTAAAAGAACCGAAAAAGAGATTAAATTTAGCATACCGTACTAATGGTTGTAGTATATGAGTCTTTGAATTTTCTTGAATTTATTTTTGGTCTTTAGGCATTGATGAACCCCCCTGCCTCTCTGGCCGCCCTGGGGTTTCTTATTTAAGTCGATGATAATATTGGAGGCATAGTCCACGAATTGCCGCAAAACTTAACGCAGTTCTTCGACATCGCCATCTCTTTCCTGGTATCTCCTATAAGACCAATCGTGGTTAAAGAACATGAACGCATTAAATGTAAACTTATTAAGTGCCGTAAAATAATTACCTTCAGATTACGATTATGAAATTCTGAAAACGGGACATTTTTACAACTTACATTTACAGTTGTTAAAATCGTTCATGTGGTATCAGATTTAGAGATATAGTATTTAGAAAAACCATCGCCATACGCATGTTCTCCCACACATTGATTTATTTGTTTTCGATAACTGGATACCACCGATGACATTTCAGAGAGGGAGAGAGCAGAAGAGACTTTTCAAATACCAGAGAGGTTCAGAAATATACATGATGGATACAAACTACTTTGTGAAAGCTAAATTATTTTCTAATTCAGTGCTCCTAATACATTTTGAATCGTAAAAAGTTAGATGAAACTAATATAAAGTAAAATTAATTATAATGAACAAAAGCAATCTTTATATTGAAGAGATTTGAGTTAAGTTGCTACCTTTTAAAGTAATCTTATTTTTGCGTAACCAGGCAAATTAAAATAAGCTTAAGAAGTAAAGTTATACCCAATCGAAGACGGGTATAATTAATGTGGAAGCATCCGAGCATATAGAACATGTCTTACTTTAGTTTCTCATTTATAGAGGAAAACTCTTCTAACTTTGTATGTAGTTTCACTAACATCATCACATGAAAGAAACTGACAAATTATTAATGTTAAAAATGGAAAGCGTAAAAACCAAGGACTTCCTGCTTTTGAAAATTTGAGAGGAGGGGGGGGTGAATCCGGACAATGCAAGGACATTGTATACACAGAAAAGAAGCACAAGTGCAAGTATATTATATACTGTCTTATTAACCCTTAAAAGTCAACGTTGATTGTTAAAACGTTTATTATTGTCAATAGTATCAATGCAGTGAGAAACAGATAAGTTTGCTATTTGAAATTGTTAATTAAAAGGTCTGTTTTTCACTGACCAATATTATGTATCTAGAGAATCAAAGAGATAGGTTGACCTATTAGTGTATATCCGGAGGGACAATGCACTGGTATTAAAAACAAGTTACGAATTTTGGTTTGTCACTTCCACTAAGTGTAACGAACCATATCACAATACTTACTAGCAGATTGGACAGGATAACTAACATGAAGTGAGAAAGAAGTTCTTTTACTTCGCTTCTTTTCCTTTTCCTTCTTTTCTGAGACTTGAATTCTGCTGTTTAATGTGTTTGATATTTAAATTCCCTTAAATATCCTAGTAGAATTGATCTGTGCTTTTAGGTTTTTCAGTGACAACTTGTTTTAAGATGCTAGAACATATCGCCACCTAACTAGAGTATGATATGAGAATCTCCGTGGATTGGGCACTACTGGGGCCAACTAGTGTTGTCCGAACATCCACAAGAATCGTCGCTTTATGGAGCGTTTCAAATCTCCAAAGCAGATGAGGCTTGGCAATGTTCGCTACAACGGATTTCATGTTCGCTACACTTTTGAAAATCTGTTTTATACAGAAACCTTTACCGCTATAGAGAGATTTTTACTTTAAAAGAAAACATTATCTATTTGTCAGTGTTCTTCTTCAGGTAGTACACTTCCCTAATACCCAATGCTATTCTAAAGGGAATATAAAACTGTTAGTTATCGGACTTTTCATTGCAATTACAATAATAATAATACTTATTCCTATACCCGTGCCTTTGAAATTTCAAGACGCACAAATCTGCGTAAGCTGGTATTCCTTCTTTCATTTTTCCTGTTTTTTTGTTATTTCGGATATTAGTGGGCACTAATTTGTCTATAAGTCGTTGAAAAAAGAAATTATAGCCTGCAGTTTAGTTTAAACAACTTACATGGCGAAATTGTCTTTTTTTTTCAAAGATTTACTCTGACCCTAGTAATTCATGGCTTGTGCCTTTAGTATGGGAGGTGAGTAGGGGATACGTGCTGGACTTTTCAGTACTAAAGCTAGCCAACATAGGTTAAAACCCTGTTCAAGCCATTTTTTTATAAAGCTATTGTGAAGAATCTATTCATAACTTCTCATACAAAAATAAGAATCCTTCAGATTGTGGAATGAAACACCTGAGTCACTATACTTGTAGAGAGGAAGACGATTTACGAACGTTGGTTGGAAATGTCCAAATAAAGTATCTGTAGGTTACCAGGACACTTAAGAATAAGTCACTGGTATGAAGTATCCACGTTCATATTATTATTCTTAGAAAGAAACACTATACAATTTTTAAGCATGGTTTTGGTCAAGTCACCAAAACTTAACATACTGGTTCGTAACACATTGTAATTAGGTATTCTGCCAAGATTTTCAGATTGTGAGGTGTCAAGTTAAAATTGGAAAGGTGTAAGTAGAGTTTTGCACGACTTTTATTAAATTCTGACTGCAAAAATTAAAGTTAGGGGTAGTCTCGAGGATTCGATTTAGATCTGATAACCCAGAGATTGAAGGAGAGATTTTAGTTATTTCATTGTGCTCTAACAGTGTTTCTTGCAGGGGTGGCCAGGACCGGAGTTGTTACCCCAAGAACAAGAAAAATACGACGCTTAAAATTCCCAGTTAAATAGATTTTCCAGTCACTTGTGTTTGGGTCAGGCTTTATCACCGGGTCATCGAAAGTGGCCCGGATCTGGCTGCGGAACACGCACATACAGAGCTAGTGTGTCTAATTGTGTAAAATAGGAGAAAATTAAAGATGAATAGACAGAGGGAGAAGAAGAAGAGAAAGAAGCAGCGAAGACACGATAACAATATATCAAGAAAGAGAAGAAGAAAGAAAGACCAATGAAAACATGAAAAGTACATTATCATTATGCTAAAAACACACACGCTTTTTACTCGGATTCTCGCCAGTGATGCCTCGTAAGTTCTCCAACCTGAGATGAAGATCTGGCTGCAGCCATTATTTTAAGGGAAAAAATACTGACTGGTGGTTAATCGAACCGAGCTTTTGTAATTGGAAGTCTAGCATGATAGCGATATTCACTGAAAATGCTCACGTTTTACTTTGTAAGGTGTTTGGTTTAGGTATTTATTCCTATTTTTATCAAGAACAAGATTTTGTGGCTTGGACAATTTCTCGCCGCAAGAATTCAATTATACTACCCTTTCAGTAGCAGTTAGTATATTATTACATTTTGTGGAGCTATATTATAATATTACAACAATTGTAAGAGGTGACACCATTAGAAAAGTACACCAAAGAAGAACAAAGGACCTTGTAGGTTTACGAGTATTTTGATATAAGTATGCAGAACGCAAATGTTACAATCAAACGAAAGGTTTTCTTAGGAGCAATCATTTAGTGTATTTTGAGAAAATCTATAACAGTATATAGAGGTGTTGAAAATGACCAACCGAAAATTATAATTCGACGATGCTACAATTTGGTAAACAGAAACCATGATCAAATAAACATTAAAAAGATTCTGTTTCTGAAGCCGTATTAATAAAATTATCGCAACATTCATTCCCTTCTGTGCAGAGGAGTCAAAATCATGAAATTTATAACTGCCATGACTACCGCTACCACTGGTTCTCAATAACTGAAACGATGTAAAGAACACTGTTTACTAAAATATCAAGTGAGTTGTAGCACGTGAGCATTCTGCATTACAATTGCTTGTTCTAAAATTAAGAACAACCATACTGTTAAGTATCTATTTTTATTACTTAAATTGATTTGATTATCTTTCAATTTTAGGTTGAGGTTGTATTTAGTTAATAAAATTTGTGAGTAAATCGAGTTATTTCGACACATATATCTCGACAAAGGAAGTCAATTGGATCATGGCTCATAACGCTAGATAAAATATTTATTCTTAAATATTCTTAGCTCCAAAGATCAGACATGAGGACATGAGAGCAACTCAAAATAATGGGATAGATTTCTTTCCCAAGAGTGTATTTAATTTTCGTAAGACCATTTACACAGAACTTTAATCTGACCTTGCTTCGCACAAGAATTAAGAATTATGACAGTGACAGACACGTGCCGATGTGAAACTATTAGTGAAGTGAATGTTAACGCGCGACCGTTTACGACAACTGTTTTAAAAATTATGTAAACAGCTTCACCTTGGAAAATCACACAAATCACAAACTTATTCTAAAAACTTCGAACTCTAAATATTTTGTTCAAACGCGATTGGACATACTCGAATAGTGAAAGTTTAAATCAGTAAAATTTTAAGTTCTTGTATAGGAAGTGCGAAATTGACTATCAGAAACAGCACATTTGAATACGAGAGCTGTCCATTATACCACCGCTGCTATAATTTAGTATAATTTATTATTTTAGAGCTCCATATACCATATTATACTAGATATTAAGCAAATACTTTAGAGATAGCAACCAAATACCGTACCACACCTTATCTTAAGTTTATAATATTTTATTCGTTTATTTTGTTTATCATTTGTCATATTTTATTCATTTTTCTAATTTTTGTGCTTTACTCATTACTTTTCTATGAATTCATTTACCCACCCCAATGTACTACACAAAACACATTTGAACCAAGTAAACATACACTTCTAAGACAAACGTGAACAGTTCTTTCATTGAAAAGACAACAACTAAGTTTCTCAACCTGTAGCAGCTGATACCACCACTTCATCTTCAGACTGTTTCAACCTGTTTTGGACTTCAATTACCAGCTTGCAGCAATACGTTATAGTTCTAGCTCATGACTTTCAGCAACTATGTCCAGTACATCTTCCAGCTACTAGCTACAAGGATTTCAAACAACAGTAATCCTCCTAGACTTGAATTACATCAGAAACTTCCCTTTCCCTGTTAATATAACACCATCATTTCACCAAGAAGAACATTCGCCAGGAAACTACCTCCCACTGGACTACAACATTCTAGAACGCCTTAAATCAGCAGATTCTACTTTAGGCCTTCGTTCCACCATCTAGATATTCCAGGAAATTTCTCTCCAGTGAAGTTTTTCCTCCAAATAGCGCAAAGTGACAAAAATTGTTTTATCATTTGAAACTGTTACCGAGCATTACTATAATTAAGTGCAACTGTTTATATTTGTAGTTTATTTCATCTTCGTAACAAATGGACAATCAAAAACAAGGAACAATTAGTTAATCAAGTGCACTAAAGTGAATAACAAATGTAACAATTAACCAACTTGTGTTGCCCTTCAACGAGAATACTTCGAACAATTCTGGTGCATAGTGACATCCCTTCAAGGACAATTTACAACTATTCAACAACTAACATTTGAATCAACGTCACATATGAACTCAACAAGACTGTTAATTATTCTCGTTTACGTCACAATACTACGAACTCTCAATGATTGAAATATGTGCTTTCTGAATATTTACTAAAATGATTTACAAATTCTTTCATATTTTCCAAATAATTATTTCATTTAATGAATATATATCATATTTTATGTTTATTTCATATAGCCTCTAAATAAATGAACATTCTAAAAAGACTATATAAAGTTTGAAATATTACAAAACAAAAATAAAATAAAAAGGAAAGTCAAAAACTGTACAGAAATCATTACTTTATATGTTTTACGATTTTTTTCTTGTTTGAACGTCAAGATAATTTCATTTTATGTATTTTTTTCGGTTATAGTAGAGCCCGAGTTAACTTTATATGTTTACCATGATTATTTGCTTTCTAATAACTCTCACCGAATACTTGGATATTCAGCTCGACTTACTTATTTGGAACCCGTGGCAGTGTTACGTATCTAATTTTATTATTTTAATTGATTTTATTATCTTTCAGTTTTAGGTTAAAGTTGTAATTAGTAGAATTTGTGAATAAATCGAGTTGTTTCGAGACATATCTCTCGACAATTTGAAGTCAATTGGATCATGGCTCATAACGCTAGATAAAATATTTATTTCTAAATATTCTTAGCTCCAAAGATCAGACATGAGGACATGAGAGCAACTCAAGATAATGGGATAGATTGCTTTCCCAAGAGTGTATTTAATTTTCACAAGACCATTTACACAGAACTTTAATTTGACCTTGCTTCGCACAAAAACTAAGAATTTTGAAAGTGACAGACACGTGCCGGTGTGAAACTATTAGTGATGTGAATGTTAACGCGCGAGCGTTTACGACAACTGTTTTAAAAATGATGTAAACAGCTTCACCTTAGAAAATCACATTTTCTCCCATCACAAACTTTATAAACAGTCTCTTCGATTGGAAACAACATGATATAACAACCCTTTCAAATTTTCTCTCCTTCTTCACTTGCTCCACTCCGCGACATCAATAACGACGATAGCCAAGTGATTATTATCGGCTAGACTTCTATATTCAAAGCTACAATAGTTGAACTTATTCTAAAAACTTCGAACTCTAAATATTTTGTTCAAACACAATTGGACATACTCGAATAGTGAGAGTTTAAATCAATAACACTTTAAGTTCGTGTATACGAAGTGCGAAATTGACTATCAGAAACAACACATCTGAATATAACTTAAAATTGAAGGTAAGTTGCTCTCTCTAAGATAACGATGTTGATGCATATATTTGGTTTGGTATAGGAACTAATTTGAAATTTGTTATTTATCATTTTTCTAAATTCAATTTTATATTTTGTGTTTTCAAATTTAGTGTGTACTTTGCGTTTGAGAAATGATCCAAATTTCTACTGTCGATGTGATATGTCGGCACATCCAAATTGTATTTTTCTGTTTGACTTTAACCCTCCATTTGTCCGTATAAATTTAAGTACTGTGCTAGGACCTCCAAATCAGTTCGAAACTAAATGTTAAACGAACCAAATTAACTTTTCCTCTACCACAGAACTCAGTCTGTTATCAATATTACATTACTCAATAGAATGTGTACTTGTACCTGAAATTTGCTTATATTAAGTTAAAAAAATAGAAATAAAAAGAAAGATTAGTTATGTTGAGCAATAAATAGAAAACATTTGTGCATAATTTAGAAACAAACTGTTATCTTTATTTATTTAAATTGTTAACAGATTCATTTCCGACAATACTATCTACAAGCACACAGTAAAAATATCTGTGTTAATTCAACATTTTTCGGTGTCCCAGTGTGACTACCACCTTTTTTTGTTAAATAAACACAACACACAGTGTTCATTAGACATCAAATGTTTGCCTGTCTGCATCTTGATAGTTTGATTTTATAGAAATGGAACATATTCTCAGTGAATGGGAATTTTGATCCTTAATTGACAAATGGAAAAGTGATTAAACAATAGCATGAGTCGTGCGAGTAACTTTGTTTGTGTTTGTTTGGTGTTCAGCAACATTTTTGGTCCCTTTACTCTTTGAATCTAGTATTTTTTTTTCTGTCTGGTGATTTTACCCAGACGTTAGGACGCAGAACTTCTAACCCAGCAAAACCTGGTCAAATCTAGCTCTATCTGTAACTTTCTTTTGCTGCTGCTAATACCGAAATCAATACTGTTTAACACAAAACTGTGGTGGTCAAACTGGGACACCGAATAGTGTTGATTTAACACACTCATTTTTCACTGTGTATTGTGACTGATTTAGACATCTTGCGTCCCTAGGCAGTTCCTACCTGGGGGGACCCCCATTCCTAGGCATAACAAGTTATCAACTCACTTTGGTCAACTGCTCCATAATTCTTCCTTCCTCCAGCAAAATTCGACAAGACACAGTATCAACAATTCGCAGAACGACAAAATTTAACTGAAACATGTTTTTAATGTATTACAGTTTCGGATGTATTATTAGTATTATTGTGTTGTATTTACTAAGTTTTTAGGCATATAATGACTCAGGACAGGAAATGGTAGGAGAAATGATTCGAGAAGGAGTCAGCTAGAACCTAAGTTGAAAGTACTATCCCAGCATTTGCCCAGTGTGACTGAGGAAAACCTACAGAAAAACTTCACTCAGGATGGCTGGTTGCTGGTATAGAATCTAGAACCTCCAGAATTCTAAGTCAACGCTCTAATAACTTAGCTACGACCCGGTCACATTTAGTATTATTGTTTAATAGAGTAAATAGTTGTATTGTTTTGCTATTTAAAAAAATCCGTAGGTCTATGGTATTTCAAAACTTTATTTAGAATCTCCCCCTCCTTAAGCCCCGTGTTTATGTATCGCTGATTTAACAGCTAATGTTGTGAATTATAGATTGAAGGACCAGTGTTAAATTACTGATCACCTCCCATTATTATCTCTTACATTATAATTTTTATTGCGAAGAAGCAGGCATGTATAACCAGTTACTCGTTGCAGGAAAATAACTATTTACGTTCCTTTCTCATACTAAAGTCTATGTTGTTAATAAAGAATGACGAGTTTTCACTATAACAAAGAAAATGAAACAAATCTCCTTGTAGAATTACTAGCTGGTGTGAGGAGAACGCGAGACAAGGGCATATTTTTGCTGACTATTAACTAGGATAACGAGTAACCAAATAGGGGGAAATATTAATAAAATCATTTTTTTCAGATAGCTTAAGTAGCCATTTTTAATTCCCTTTAGCTCAGTGCTGCATTTGATCTTCCAAATATTCTCTTGTAACCCTCGAACTTAATATTCATGCCGCCTCCAAGATCATTCACAAATGCAGTCATTTTTCAAATTATTCTCTCAAGTGGAAACAACTTAAAAACAAAGATTGTAACTCTACTTGCTCCGAAGGCAAAGATTTCTTTTTACACTTTTCCCTTGAATGCAACAGATCAGACATTAATCTTGGTTTCATTTGGGTGAATATTTCTTTGCAGAGATCTCAGATGTTTACACTAAAAGGGCATAATTCTTCTCAAGAGTGCTATTATCTTCCTTTAGGATTCAATTCTTAACCTTGTATTGCTTTTATACATTTTCCAAACAAAGACAAAGTAAATGAAGATAATTGTAATATTTTTTGAGTGAAACTAGTGATTTATAACCACATAGGGAAAACAACTTTTCTCAAGAAAACGCATCTTGCTTGCCTTTACTGAAAATTTGTAAGATCTAATTATTTTATCCGAAAAAAATGAAAGTTGCCCTGAGAGGAAAATATAGTTGAAAACAGAAAAAAAACTTTAATCTCAATAACCAAGCTATTTATAACGTCTAATAGCTACATCCAATGCAGACTGATTTTATTCATAAAGTTATGTTGCTTGCTTCTTTCACCACTTAATAATAAGCAATTACTGTGAATAATTGACTACTTTATTCGTTTTCTTTCTCCACTTTGCTTATACGTTGTATGAAGGACCATTAATAGAAATAGACTATACAAACCAACGAAAAGGAACTATAGCTAAATGTTTAATAGGTGATTTTTAATCTCAAATACCCAGTTCTTGTTGTCCAGTGATTACGACAGCTAATCGCGTAGGCGATGCGAGTTAAATGGCGCTCACACTGATCATACTGACTGTGGTTTCCTCGGTCATAAAAGTGAATTTCCAGATGGTACCTTCGCCACGACCCGGTTACAGACTTCCCTATTATTTCTTTTCAAAGAACACTCGCAGAGAGACACATTCCCTAAACACGTAATGACCTGCAGCTTTAGCGGATTGTAAATACTAAAAATGGGAACCTTAAGTAAAGCTTCAATGTTTTTCTAAATGTCAATATTCCTTCCATTTCAAGATATCACATACATACAGTATATTGACAATGACTGTGGTATCGGTTGAAGTTGTGGAAGAATTTACTTTACTTGCGTAATTAATTTTACAGTGCAATGTAAGAAACGACATAAAATGAATCATACGTCAGTGAAAGTCAGGAATATCATTAAAAAAAACTTATATAAAGACCACTGCATCAATTTTATTTCAAATGGACTTTGCATAGATTTGTAATTCTGATTCAAGATTTTTATCTTCTGTCTTGCATCATCCCTTTGATATTTTCGTTACGTATTTTCTTACACCTGGATGCATCTCTTCTTTACTTGGAGCTTTAAACGTTGACGAGAAATGGGGATACGGGAATGTAAATCATGCAATTTGAAACTTATTCAAAAGTATGGAACATCGTTTTAATAATTTGATCCCCGGAGGATCTTGAAACTGTTCCAATATCATGATAATGACCTTCACAAAAGAATTCGATGCCTTTCAACGAATACGGTGTTCATAGTATCGTTAAATGGTGGAACGTTGTGGAGTTTTCGGATTTTTCGTACCTTGAGAAACACATTCCCTTCCATTACTTTTGCCTCCAATAGAACTGAACTTTGAGTTATCTAAATATGATGAATTGTTTCACTATTTTAACTTTTCCCTCAAAACGTTGGAAAAGGGAGATGCAATAAAATTTCGGTCCATCTATCAAGATGGAATACTTGTGTGTTTAATGAACGACGTGCAGTTCAGAGGCATTTTACATAAGAGAGAAAACAACAGTTGCAGCATAGGGAAGGAATTGCACCTACCTAATTCAAAGAACTAGTGTCATTTTTGATAACACCGTTTACTACTTTCCATATTCCATCTAGTAGCACTGCATTATCCTATTCAAATTCTTAATTGTTCGTAACATCAGGAATCTGTTAATATATATAACTACGTAATTATTATGTACATATTAATCTACACATTCACTATTTTAACTGGTGAAATCAAAATAGAATTCATATGGACACTTTTGTACCAGGTCCTTTTTTTCGGGTATTGCTAAACTTTCTTCTTTCTAGTTTCTGTATTGACGCAGGTGACTCATTAAAAACGATTCTGCCCTGAATGTAGGAAGTTCTACTTATTGCTTCCAGTCTTCTATTTACTCTGTGTATTTTCTTTATTTCTGGTATAATAATTATGAACTTCATTTCTTACCGCGAATTCGTTGCCATGTTTTACTAAATTTATTATCTGATATACAAACATTGTATATAATTTTAAAATATGATGTTGTTTTAATAAATATTTACAATAATATTACCTGTTTACTTTAACAATTGTTCTGATATCCATTTTCTGTAAGACAAAAGCTCTTTTTACATTATTTTCACAGGCACTACCCCTGAGTAAGAGACCATGTGGCAAATAAGGATAAAACACACAAAAATAAATTTATTTTAGTATTTCGGTAGGTAGATAATCCTAAAGTCTCCTAAATAATTAAATATGTGTAGTTAATTTTGAGCAAACATGTTCAATGTGATATTTCTAAGTAAATTTCTTGTCCACATATAACCCAAGATACTTGCAGGAATCTCTACTATTAATATAAGTATTACGATCTGTGACACAGATTTGGTTTCCAACTAGATCAACATATAATAGTTCAGTTTTATCCATGTTGATCTATAGATTGTTTTGCTTAAAATAATTAATGTATATCTCCATAAAACTCCCTATCTCTCTTTCCAAATCTCTTACGCTATGAGATCACAGTAGGTTGGAAGTATCATCTGCATACATTGTGACAAGATATCCGTTAGAGCAAGGAAAATTATTAACATGACTTATGGTTTACTACACCATCGACTCTGCATAATCATTCCAGGTTTCTAAATTTGTTGTTTTGAATATTTTTCAGTAGTAATATGCTCAAGATAACAAGCTTTTGGTAAGGAGATACTCAATGAAACTTCATCCATATGCGTAGTTGCATTTTCCATGTGATTTACATTCTTGATTCCAAACCTCGGGGGTTGAAAGAGTTCCAATGGGATAACAGGCTACTAACAGAAAATAACAAAATCAAGACAGAAAAGAAATGAAGCAACATATATGTTTTTTTCCTGTTCACAAACTCGTAACAATTACGTTCTTCTATCCTAATGGCAGTTACCTATTTTTTATATTTAATCTTACATTAAAAAAAACTGAGAATAATAGGTTAAGGAAAAGATGTACTAACTAGCATTATTTGGTTTTCTTTTGAAATACTTGCAACTTAGCTGTACTTTCTAAGTGATTTGATTTAATACTCTTCAGATATGTAATTACGTTTAAAATAGTAACCAAGAGCTCTCTTATATACAGTTTCAATTCCAACCACGATAGTTAAAGATTTGTCTTATTTTTAGTCAGTTAAAACAGAGCAAAAATAGATTGAAAACAGTGTGATGGTATACATTGGGCCATTCCATATGAAATAAACCAATAATAAAATAATTAGACCTTACTGTTAGTTTTTTTTTTCAAAATGTGTGATACTTGGTAATTGTGTTCTATGTATCAAAATGATAAAAATTCAAAATTTCATGTTTTTCTCGCCAATGCTCTACCAATGAGCTACGGTGGCTCGGTTTGCTCTACAATAGAATTGAAATGAAAATAATATATATCACATTTTAACCGCTAAATTTAGTATGCTAATGGTCGTTATGCGTACTGCCGTTTCAGCTAATTATACATGCTATGCATAAGTGGCTGTGTACTTCTGTTAGATTTTTCCAACATGATCCCATTGAAATACCATCATAAAACATAGCACATACATTTTAATCATAAGCACATTGGACACATTTTTTTTTTTTCAGAAAAACAAATTTTGTTTTAGTTTCAAAAATATAAAGATTGGTCTAATAAAGTAAAGTAATATACCAAATTACAGCTCTTGAAATTCTGAAACAAATGGTGCAAGTTTGAGTTGCCTGTAGCAAATAGTTTTTGAGTTTCGAGCTTTTAAATGTTTCAAAATACGTACAAAAATCAGTTGACGGTTTTATTTTTAACAATTTATAACTCAAAAACCAAAAGTGACAAAAACATGAAATTTTCTATTGTTCAGGCTTATGGCACTACTTAAAAAAATTCGGATTTTCAAAACTTCAAGTTCCAGACCATTGATTGCTTTAGTATGGAATGACCCCATTGCGCTTTCCTATTATTATGATCTCCATGATGCTTTGTGTCAGTTTAGATAATGCACGTAATATTGAAACTACACAAAATAAATTGGAAAATAAAATTTAGTGCCAGCACTGACAGATGGCTACACCAGACCTCTAAGACACGGTGTTGAGAGCATCTCCCTTCACAAAATTTTCTGCGTTATAAATCACTCGTAGTGCACAGTTGAGCTTTTCCTGTAGTAAGGTTGGTGTTTCCAAACATTTGATCAACAATATTTCTTTTTTTCATTTTTCTCATATCTACAAACCCTCAGTATAATATTTACTGATAGCACTAACGTAAGTTACACTGTAGAATCATCACACTGATAATTAAGCAGAACAATTTTTAATTTTTCAGGTACCCAATGTTGGTGCAAAAAGAATGTTTAAATAGAATAATACATCTTCACTTCTACTTTTTACAATGTTATTTGAAAACGATACTTTGTTTGCTATTATCTTACTATCCTCTGTAACAACAATTTTAGTATTGTTTTAAATTGTAAAGGTTGACAATGATCTCACCAATGCTATGGTGATCTTTGTTTTTTGTTATAACAAAAAGAAATCTAGCACTTTCTCATTGTGTTACTGAAAAGTTCCAGAGAAGTCCAATTTCATTCATTTCAGGTAGTATTTTTAATGTATTTGAGAATGGAATGCATTGCAAATAAAAATGTTTCAACTAACTGGGACGCAGAGCGTCATTGCTGAGACTGGCATACAACACACTGTGGTAATTGGATTCCATCTCTCTCACGGTATATGTAAATCTATAATTAATGTTCTCTTCATTATACAATCTTCCCTTTGAACTGGACGTGGACACTCACTTGCAATAATGGAACAAGTTTTTTTTTTTAAGTTTTCAATATATACATGATGTGCAATTAGACTATTCAAAATACGGAGTTGAACAAATAACAGCTTTTTACAAATGACTCAAGATAATCAGAGAAATATATGAAAGGTAAGGTTTGGGAACCAGTGGTTTATATAAACTATGCTAAATTATCGATGAACAAGTGCAAGGTGCACATTTCATTCATAAAATATTTTCAAATTACCATTTTGACTAATGTCTTGGGTAGTATCGATAGATAATTCAATATAACAAATGAATGGTCAAAGAAGTCAGCATGCTCACACGTAGTACGTTTTTCTGCAACGAACGGTGAATGAAATATTTTGATAGCATTAACGAAGATAAAAAATGTACGCTACACAAACAAAAGATCAGAACATACGAAGAGGATTTAGCATGTCTTGATGGGTCTCTGGCTTCTGCATGATGTCAATGAGCTTAACAAAAGCTAATATAAGTTCATTTTTAAAATTAAGGTCTGTACAAATACAGTGCAAAAACAATAAATATTAGTTTTATTGCTAAATTGCTACATACGTTTCTATCCTAGTGCAGTAAACATAATTCACTCACCAATCATTTTAAGTTGTTATAATTACAATACTCCTGCCATTACCCTCAATGTAAAATTTAGGTAGATGTTGGAGGAAACAATGATTTTGTCACTTTGTCACTTGCCCAGTTTTTAATACAGGTCTTCAACTGAAGTTTTTTTTTGAAATAAACAAAAGTAGTCGCTTTTACATTTTTAATAGAGCAAGAGAAAAACATCTTCCAAATTCCATAATTTTGAGTGAATTTCACTACATTTCTGACATAATCTGTTTACGCACGTATTGTGTGAACAGAGTAAATTAGAAATATAGTGAATTTAAGCAAAACATGGAATTTGGAAGTTTTTTTTTCATGCTCTCATGAAAAGAAATCAGAATTGACTACTGTTGTTTTAATATAAAAACAACTTCAATTTTAATATCCGGTTTCTTGCTGCATAGTCGATAAATAAAACTAACGTCAGAAATGCTGAATTCATACTTTTGATTCGTAAACCGCTTCTCTTATTGCAAATAGCAGTAGCGTTAATAATTTAGTACTTCTTGTATTTGCTCTTGACGAGCATACAGCTTAAAATCACCTGGTGCATCGGTTCTATGTATTGAGCTGAACAAAAAGGGAATCAGACGCCATGGTAACAAGTCTCAAGAAACATCAACTCCAGCTCACAAGATTTTTTTTTATCTAATGTAACTACGAGAATAACAGAACTAATTGTCTTCTTCAGCCGGAAATATAGACAATTAATACTTGTTATACGTAGCATGTGCCATCTGAACTTGATGTTCCAATCAAATTACAGAAGATCATATTATATAGCATTTTGCAAAAACTTAATGAGGGGAGTTGGCTCGATAATTTCCTTCATTCTCTTTATATATATATATATATATATATATATATATATATATATATATATATTTGTTAATTCTGAAATTCTAAGAGCTGATAAGTGGTCCCGGATCTACGAAATGTTGCTGGAGCGGCAAAGACGCTCGACCCCCCGACCCACCCACTCCGAGCCTCACTACTATGTGTATGTTAGGGATAAGAACAAAATCTTGTGTTATAATAGTCTTTCAAAATTGTCCATTAAATCATTCCTTGCGTTCTATTTTTCTGTGTGTATCAGTTGTACAGAAATTTGTCTTGATATAGTAGATCAAACTAAAAGATCTAGAAAAGGGGCTTTTATTCTGCCCACACAAAAGCCGATACTACCACTTTTATGAAAGTCACGAGAAAACTTGGTCAGACTTGGACATATAGTACCAGAAATCACTATGGGAAATGCCAATGAACATACTGATATGCGAAAAAAGATTTCGTACGTGCATTATTTTCAAACGAGAATGCTACAAGTGTTAAAAATCAGGATCAAATAGAACCTGACACACAACAGTCACAAAATAAATGATCTTGAATCAAGGAAATACGCCATCATCAAAGCCACGAATAAATCAGAGGTACTGATCATCCTAGATAATAAGACTATGAGAAAGAATTGCTACAACTAAAAGATAGAATCTCTTTCAGAGGGGCCCACCAAGATGATACAGAATAATGAAATTAAAAAATAAATCTGTTCAAACCCAATTAAAATAAGCACTAAAGAATACACAGAGGGAGATTATTAACCATAACGAGAAACTGGTGAGATATTACCTCCTACCATAGTTGTGTAAACAATAATAGCCGAATGCAGTGATGTGATATCCCTAAGGAAAACCAATGAAGATAGTGCTCATTTTACATTATTTGTATATATGGCATAGTAAGGGACGAATATATAGTTTATACTGGAGCCCACACCACTATCTTCAATGTGTTCCCTCATAAGATCAAACTCAGGTTTTATTAATTGCAATACCATTATGAAATCCACTTGTTCGCGGAGAATAATTTAAAATTTTTGTATCTATGAGAACAGTGAAATCAATATTTTATATTTCCGGAATCAATATCTGCACATTGTTTAATTCGCTTTTGAAGTTTTGAAGCATTAAAACCAAGTCTGGAGTTTTCTGTCTGTTACGTACAACTATAGACAAAAGTTTTGACGCATGTCTTTAGAGAATATTTCCCTATTTCGCAGCGATTTCCCTTGCGGAGGGAAATTTCCCGCGGTAGAGGGAATTCCCCTGTCGTTCGAAATGTAAACATAATCCGGCGCTTAAACGCAGTGCAAATGAATTAGGATGGACATTGTAATTGTGTTCATAAATAAATATGGAATTACACGCTAAAAGATGATTTTAAAATAACAATAATTCTTAATTAAACACGAAATGTCATATCATTGCATAGTCTTCCCGTAAAAGCAAGTAAAATGATGAATAAACTACTGTGTAATAGACTGACCGAGTGGTTATCATGCAGAGTTCGTAATAAAACTTAATTTTGTCCCACCTTCAAATCCTGGTCGTCGGTAATATTATTTCAATCGTAGATTAATACTGATAATCTTCTCTTTTATTATTTGAATGTTATTTGATATGTTTTACACGAATTCAACAGACTTCGCAAGAAACTTTTCACTATTACTAGTAAGGAAATATATTTTTAAAATTGAAATATAATGTAAAACACTGACAACATGAAATATGTTTAAAGCACTCAAGATCTACTGATTATTATTATTAATTGAACAATGGCTGTTATTGCCCCTATTCTCCCGATAATAATAGAAACTAGTTTAAATCATAGTTTTACTACGTATTCCTAGGTCACACAAGACTGGTTACCTATCAGCTGCTGCTTCCTATTGGCTGGTGGTACCAAGAGCAAACAGGGAGTGCTGGTTCACACTTGCTTTGCCTTTGCTGACATTAAATGCTGCTGGTAGCTATAACGCAGAGTGATCTATATAATAAAACTTTACAATACAATTACTTATTTATTACTCCTTCTGGAAGTGATTGTAAATTTTAATTTGCATAATAATGTCGAATTGGCTCCAGCACAATCAGTTTTGGTGCCCTAACTGAAATTGAAATACATCTGTCGTCCATTGTTGCCTATTATTAAAGGACTGAACCGTTAAGATCTATGCAAATTTCAATTCTTAACGTGATCTAGGCTTTACTTTTTCTACTACTGCTATTACTACTATACTACTTCTACGACTACCAATACTTTTTCCACTACGACTACTACTTCTATTTAATTACTATTTCAAATTCAACAAATACTAGAAGTGCTACTCCTCGTCACTGCTAGAACTACTACTTCTGAAAAACGCCGAAAAGTCAGTCAAATGGTGAGCGCGGAAAGCCAACGAACTTCTATTTCATAAAGTCCCTAAAACTTGGAGAACGTGTATAATGAAAAAAGAATCTAACCTGGCTCGTATTAGCTTTGTCCGTGAATTTTGCAAAATGTTGAAAAATGCAAAATGAAAAAAAAAAAACTTTGTTTGCCAAGCTATTTCGTTGAATGTTGAAAAAGGAGCTATTATTTATAAGTAGAAAGGAGAAGTAAGAAATATCACCAACCGAGAATCAAACCCAAGCCTCACCAGCAGCAATCCAATGTGTCATCCACTAGATCAGGGGTGGCCAACTTCTTTGTATACGAAAGCCTCGGGCCGCACACTCTTAGCCAGAACTTAAATAAAAACAAACTCGCCATTTTTATGGCAATAATTGTGTACGTACAAATGTTCTACCCGTTTTCTGTGTTCACATATAAGTGCAAACAACAGAAAACGGAACTCGCCTAGGACTGTGTATTATCGCAATCAGTGATCTCTTTCAATCTTTCTGGTAGGAGATGAATCCCAATGTCATAAAGGTTTTAAGGTTTTGAGTCGAAGAACTGCTGTACGGCAGTTTTCACAACCTCCATATCGTCAAAGACTTCCGGAGAGAAAGATTTCTGCGATGTGCGAAACAGATGGTGGTCTGTGGGGGCTAAGTCATAAATGGGTAGCCTCCTAACCAAAGTCCATCATTTTTTGACGGATTATGATATCAGCGTGTGGCCTGGTGTTATCATGATGGATGATGACTCCTTCGCGATTGACGAGGCCTGGGCGCTTCGATCGCAATGCGGCTCACAGTCTATCTACGTGTCGACAGTAGAAGGTAACATTGATGGTTTGGTTAGGTTTCAGGACCTCCTAGTGAATTATGCCTTTGTCATCCCACCGAAAACTTAATATCGTCTTCTTGAGATGAAGTTGTAGATGGCTGTTTCGTATGTTTTGGTCGAGATCCTCTTCGGAAAACACTGATGGATGTTCAGGCTGTCTTTGAATTCCTGTCTCCGTTCCTGAATTTTCGAAATCACCGACGAAATGTGCTAACGTCAACTGCAACTTCAGCATGCACTTCGCGAATGTTGTGGTGGGCTGCGGCTGTATTATAGCCTTTATCGAACTCAAAACATAAACAATGTGTGATGTTCTCCTTGTCTTCTTCATTTCACCAACAAGATACACTGTCCCTCTCTGCTCGTCGACACTCGCTGCCTGTGCCTGTTTTAATGTTCCCCTGATCATGTGACTATCGATTGATGCACTGACAACGCCATTTATGAGGTCAGTATTCCGCTAAACTGTGAGATGTCAAAAGGGGTAGACATTTTGCACTCAACCAATATTTAATTTCTGTCTTTTATCAAATCATTTTACTATTGGGACATGGAGTACTTGACTGTAAATATAGGTTTTTAAAGTAAATTTTATTACATATTTCAATTTAATATTGATTTTATTTTACCGTGGGCCGCACAACATTATACTACGGGCTGCATGCGGCCCGCGGGCCTGTTGTAGGCCATGACTGCACTAGATCAAGCAGTAACTTACTAACTAGTGGCTCCTGAGGGAGTTAATTCAAGCTTTTGGAAGTTTAATAAATTTTACATATACGCTGTTGCTTTTTAGTGTTTATTTTTAGAGGTTTTGTTTTACGCTAACTCTCTACGCGTATAGCCACTTTGTTGTCTGAAACATTACGTTCGCACAAGATGATTTATGATGTCTGATTACTAGCTTTGATAAATTAACCATCAGCAATTCGTTATTTTTCAAAGATCAGGAATGACTATCTACTTCTATTTTACGTTTAGGGGTAAAACAATTTATAAACCACGTGCTTATGCAATATACTCAAATTTGAAATGAAAAAAAGTGTTACAAATCATGTAGTTTATACATTAATTAAAAGATGGCAGTAAAACAGATGCATTAGTAATGGTGTTTGTATTAGCATGTAGTTTATTCATTTAGTAAAAGATGTCACTAGTAATGTAGATGCTCTTTAAGTAATTGGATTAAATGTGTATCACTGACATTCATTTAAAACGGTATTCAATGCGTTTGAAGAAACAAACTTGTCACATTTTGGCGATAGCACACAAATATAATTATAATTAGACCAGTTCAGAGCGAAATAAATCTATCCACCTCTGTAATTTTTAATCTGACTTTTATTCTTTGAATTTGTTTATGATCTTTTGGCATCCTTGGCTCAGGCTGAGGTGAGGTAGGTAGAGGATGGTGAAGGTTTTGATCAGGGTATTATTTAAGGTACCACCTCGGCGTTCGCCAGGAGAAACTGAGGTAAACCCTGAAAAACCTCAGCAAGGATAGTGGGCTGCGGAGTTCGAACCCATGTGTCTACCCATTACCGATCTGAATTCGCGACGTTATCGCCTGAACCACGGGATTGGATTTTTAATCTCATAAATATATTTGAGATTAAGAATTTTATAACCTTATAAATAAAATATAATCTGAGTTTGGGGGATGTAAGCTTAAAATTGGGAAGGTTTTAGTAGAGTATTAACGGCATCTATCGGTAACAATTTAAAGTTCGGGCTGGTCTCGAACATTTTGGAGAATTCCCCCACGGGAGAATCTGGCAGAATCACTGATTAGTATTCAAATTTGTTAAAATGACATAGGGAATGTAATGGTGAGAAATTGTAAGTCACGAAGCGTAGCTAAGTTCTGAGGAGAAAATAAAAAAGCATGAAATTATTTATATTACATAAAGAGCCATTGCAATTTTATCAACCGTGTTAAGAAAATAGTAAATTTTGCATTTTTGAACTATTTTAGAAACTAATGGCTTTGGTCCGTCTTGAGTCCATTAGTTGTTAAATCTCTAAAATCCACAAACATCAATGCCCCAGCCTAGATTCGAACCCGGAACCCTCGATTATCAACCGTGCTGTTAAGAAGTGTATCTTTTAAGCAATATTCGGATCTCTTTTCCATTGTAATCACTTCTTGGACCTTGTACTTTTTTATATTTGATGTTATCTAAAATAACGAAACTTAGCAGAACCTACCTCAGTCACCGTAGAATATCGAATCTTAGCCAAACAGAAAAAAATATGAAATTATATTGACAAAAAGAGTAGAAGGGATCAGTGATTCCGCCAGATCCCCCCCCCCGTATGGAGGTGTTGCCCCCAAAACCTCGTGTCCAGCCCCAATTTTAAAAAAAATGTTTTCAAAAATCGATAAAACTAGCACAAAACACCACTAACACCCTCATAATGTTGACTTTACGCCCCCGCCCCCAAATAACTGAAAATCCTGGCGTAATCCTTGGAAGGGATATGAAGTTATTAGTTACAATGGAGCATTACTTAATTAATATCCTAACTTTTATAACAGGGTTTCGTTCGCTCGTCACTGACGGCCAGTGATTCTGCCAGAACCCCCCATGGTGGTTTCACTCCCCAAAATTCTCGAGTATTCCCAAACATTAAAATTGTTATAATAAAATATCGGTAGAATCCGTGCAAACCTCCATTTACACCCTCCCAATTTTGAATTTATACCTCCACAAATTGAAACTCCTGGTGGAATCCCTGATGAATCCTGATGGAATCCAAGATAGAAAGCTAGAGGTCTACACTATTTCATTTGAAAAAGTTGGGGGGTTGACTTAAGTTGTGAAATTTGTATGAAATAAAGATTACTGCTAGAACTAGGAAGCTAAGGTAGATTCTGGGGTCTCAGCATCCCTCCTTCGATTTAGCGTCCTCCTTGTTTGCAAAATTCCAGTAAAAAAACCGTAGCGTAACGTTTAATTTCAAACACAATTTACTCGCAGGAAAATGGTATACATTTTCCCTCACTTCTCAAATTATGAAGTATTAGAACAACGGGTAATTTTTCCTTTCGCAATAAGGCCACTCTGGTACCCAATTTGAGAGTGTGCACCTCAGAACGCTAGACAAGGGAATAGTCTACAGCGTCCTGGCCGGGATCTGAACCCAGTCACCCGATTCTCAGTCAAACCCTGAACTAGACCGGTAAAATAATTTCGGTGGGCGTTGGTTGAAAAGCTCCTGCATTTAGATATTTTGAATTTCAATAAATGTAACGTGTTGTACAGCTCATTTAACATCATCTTGCAACCGTTTCAGCTATCATACCAGATTAACATATTTCGGTAAGTTCTAGGATATATTCTTCAGAAATTTCATATTCTGTCTGATTACAATGAAATAGAGCAGTGAAAGTTATTACAATATGAAGCCAAGAGCGCTTGAACGATAAAGCAACCACGTCTCTACACTTTGTGCTTCATATTATATATTTTTGGACAGGGCTTGGCAATATTGACAACGAGGTGTTTGGGGACAGGGAACACCAACAGTATTTTTCTATTATGTCGAATAATATTTATTTATGGCAAATTTGATGTTGCTACGTCTAACATAATAGAAGCAATTTGACAAATTAATTTTATAAAAAAAAGTTTGATAACACTGATAACTTGGATGCTTTGGAACAGTGAAACCCTCAGAATTTTAATATTGTATCCAATAATGTTTATGCCAAGTTTGGTGCAGATAGATCTAACAAAATGTAAATAATTGGAACAATTGAATTTTTATAAAATAGGTCAGCAACAATAAACAACTGCACAAATAAAAACTGTTCCTTCGTCTCTGAGCTGGTCTAGCCAATACCTATGCAACAACACATCAAACATCTCTCTACATCTTGTGGTTCCTAAGATATAATTTCCACACACAGACAGACGAACGAACTGAGCGATGTTATAAGATCCCTTTTTCCATAGCTTCGCTATCACAGAAAATATAATGTAAAAAAAAACACTTACATTAAAGTATCAAAACTATTAATATTACGTTACTATTGCATTTCGTGAAAAGAAAAAAAAGAAAATATCTCTCCCATTGGCGTTCGAACCACCTGTGTTAAAAGTATAAAAGTTTTAAAACAGGGCGATTCAACCGATTACGTCACATCGCCAGCATTGAAAGATGTTTAAATTAAACAGTGATACGATCATAGTAAATTCGATTATTAGAAACACGTTTTTAAAGTTTAAATTTATTGAAATGTATTATGCACGTAAGTATATTATCCATTACATCATCTAAAATGACGTCTACATACTTCTTTAAGATTGCGAGTACTTAACAAGCCAGCCAAGGGAAGCCGTGAGTGAAGGCTACGGGGCTGTTTCATTCTCGGGACGACTTTGCATCAGGGGGTGTTCATCAGAACTTCGGGATGCTCTCGTGTCCCTTCGGAAACCACGCCTCCTTTACGTCACAGGCGTATAGCGCATAGGAAACTTCTTAAAAGGTGGTGAGAAATAATTTATTGTGGCCTTATGAATAGGAATTTTTTGATAAAACAAAAAACTATTATAATGTACGCTATATTGCCTATAATATGAGATAGATTTGGTTTCAATAGCTACAGTATTTTCAGAGCCACGGCCTGTTATTTGATTTTTTGTGATAGTGATTTTTTTATCCGTAAATAATTTATTATGGCTGTTTGGATGGGAATGTTTTGTTCTAACAAACATTTTTGTATTCTGCACTACATTGGCTATAATATGAGATTCATTTGGTTTCAGTAACTCCAGTACTTTTGTAGCTACGAGGAAAACTTAATTTATTCATTTATTTTAGTACTATAGACCTATGTGCTATTTGATAGAACAGTGGTTTTCAGGGTTGATCAATGGTATCAATAAAATATTATTGATGATCTCGACAAGCTGGCTTTTCAATGATTCTTTTGAAGCATATGAAAACAAAAGGTATAATAATGCATAGCGTCCATTTTTATAAAATAATGCAAGATATTACTAGCTTTAAAATCTGCACGATCTTGGAATTTTTAAACTACGTATAATTATATTCTTTTGAATATGTAAATAAAATAAACCGATTTTAACTTGTTTTTCTAAACTTTCATCCATTATCCGGCTTCTTCTGTTCTCTTCAACAGTCGTGTTCAAAAAAAATCACTCACATTAGTAGGATGGTGCAGAAACTTGTTGTCGCGCAAAATAACTTTTAGACTTCGAGCGAGATCGCCCGTAAGGTTTATTATAAATGATTGATCTGATTAAGAAAATTAATAGTTTAAAAAAATATTACAGGTAGAATACCAAGCGGTTGGATGTTGTAGAGAAACATTGCAAGTTTTTTGACACAAGTTACATAATTGTACCTGTACAAATGGCGCCGGAATCCTAAAAAAGCAAAAAACACAATACCCACATGTCAACAAATGTCATATCCACAATACAAACATTTTGTGTCCTCCAATACTTTTTAAGAAATACTTTTTTTTAAACAATTCGTACTAAAACGTGAAAATATTTTTATGCATGACTAAAAATAAAAGTATGTCGCGCTCTCTCAAATACAGTCAATTTATAAGTTCATGAATTGACACAAATTATGCTTTTCTTTTTAGTCATTCATAAACAAAATTATTTTTCACTTTTTAGTGCGAATTGCTTTAAAAAATGTGCCTTTAAAAAACAAATTCCGAGTTATTTTGGTGTTTGTATACCTTTTCTCAAGCTGATGTTTTCTGACCCAAATCCTAAAGCGTTCTGCAACCAGTCAAACGACAGATCGTTGCAGGTTAGTATTTATTTTAGGATAAAGAAGTGCATATTAAAAAGAAATATTATAGTATGGTTTTAAAATATAAAAGTACAGTAAATGAATGTAACAATATAATATTGTATTGTCATCCGACTTACGTCGCTGTGCAAATTTCATCATTGCGTGACGTCGGGAAATGAGTTAAATTAACGTTGTAAGGTTTGAGGACACCACGGACCATTGTGAAGTAAGGGCAAAAGAATGTAACAATCATGTATTTTTACATTTCCATGTTTTCATTCTTCATTCACTGTGTACATGCTATACTAGCAGAGAAATCAACGAGACCTTGTCAGTATTATAAACGAAACAAAACATTAATATAAACTTCACGGAAAATTCGGGAAGTGGGATGAAAAAGTAAATTTAAGAAAAATATTTTTTCCTTGCATTTTTTACGCTAAGAGTCCGGAAAGGGCATTCAGACGATGAGAAAGGTCGATTCCTTAAAAAACCTTCGCCCATTCTTAATACATCATTAAACAAGATATTTTTACCAGTCAAGGGAAAGATTTAAAACTTTAAAAGTTCGTGGTCCATCAACACAGTCTGTAGTGTTTATCAGTTCGCGCAGTGCCCCTGTATTATTCTAATAGATCAGCTAATGAGACCTTCTAATTGACATAAGCTTAAGAAACAAAATCAGTATAAACTTCAAGAACATAACAAAGTAACCAAAAAGAAAGAATAAATAGGATAAAATGAAACATTTGTGAGGTGCACTCTGTGCCATGGAGTTTCCTACTTAGGGAGAACTCACAAGGAATGTTTCCCAACTGCAAAACGGGTTTAGAAAATTGGAATATGCATTTGATAGTCCACTACGAGGTATGACTTCCAGCAAAGTTGTAGCTGTGATGGACATGAATCTCCGCGATATGGCTTAATAAAATAATTAGGATTGTTAAGGTGAGCTATGGGAACATTGACATGTTTAATTAAATATCTTCATATTCAATTCAGCAATCTATTATAAATGCAACTTGCACGGTTTAATGCAGAATATACGGAATATCTATCGCCATCAATACGTATACAAGAAAACAACACGTAATGGTGTATCGTTACATGTATCGTGGTCTCTGGTAAGAAACATTTAAACATTACTACATGTTATACTTGTCAAGAGTACGATATGCTATGATGAATAAGCATAACAACGGTTTTCATTGTAATAAAATCATATCTATGTATTCGTGTACATTCTGAGATATGTACAAGATATATACATTACAATATACAGTATCTTAGTCTATTCTTTCGCGTAAATTTAACATACATCCACTGCAAAGTAAAAAATCGCACAGCACAAGGGGAATCAACGAATGTTCTTAAACCAAAGGAAAATGACACTTAAGACCATGTACACTATTAAGTACACGCCAGTGTAACATTTCATATGCAATTAAGATTTGAAAACATAACTAATTTTATCTTGAAGGAAGGAAGACTAAGAAAATAATCAAGATTGAAAAAAAAAAATATATATTAAATGGAAGTAAAATCTCGATTGAACTGTCAGAATAGGAAATTTCTCTACAGACATTTTTGGGCGTTTTCAATTAAAGCTGACTGCTAGTGGGCGTGGCTCGTATCAGCGCTATTTGAATATCAAATTACTTATCTCAGCGAAGCTTCATATCTGTCTCACTGCAGGCTGCCAACAAATGAAGAGGAGTTATAGACAGGGAAAGAGAAAGAAATCTCTCTCATTCCTTTTCTCACAGCTCATAAAGATGGAGAAGCCTTACAGGGTAGATCTGAGCACAGTGTGCGAAATAATTATTTCATTCAAAGAATGCAATTTTTATAGTATTATTAACCCCTTCAGAATACTGGAATTCTTTAATATTCTTCTGTCTTCAAACCAAATAAATATATTTACAGTGAAGAACTAAGCAGAATTGACAAATTTTCATTGCAAGTAAATTTTTGTTACATATATTGTTGTTTGCTTCATGTATTGGCAGTTTGCCTATGATAATACGAATAAGACAACTCGTCCATATTAGAAGTTCCAGATAATATTGAACGGAATCCTGGAAAAACTTGAAATAGCAATTCAGCTTGAATTTTTTTTTAAAAAAAGTACTAAAAATGTTATGTTAAACTGCAAATTGATAAGTGGATACTGATCCTTGGTACTGATATATTCTTTCATATTTCTTATCTACGGTTTGAACTCATCAAACAACATTTCTTATTTAACAAATTACGGCTAGCTACAACATTCACTTTTATTGTAGAGATAACTTTCCATTCTCAAGTCTAAATATTAGTAACCTTTATTATACAAATAGGACTTAAAGATTAATGAATCTCCTGTTACATATTTACCTTAACTAATTTGTATCTTAGCTAATTAAACTGTATAACTAAATCTTTACCAAAAAACATAATAAAATTAGTTGCAAAACTTCATTTACGGAAAGAAACTATTTTCATGTTTCTTAAATATATTTCGTGACTTCTACCTTAAGAAGTTTAACTTATCAGAGTAAAGTAAATATCAGCTGAGCTCACATTTCACTTTCTTCATCAACTCGCTTTCGTCTGTTGGGGTATTTTTGCTCACGTCCCTTGCTCTAAATTGATTACAGAAGGTTTGTAGTGTGTGGGGAGATTTAGTTCACGAGTTCTATTAAATTTGGAATCAAGCATGAGAGCCGTGTGTAGCGTGTTTAGATGTTCATGTCAATCAAGCTACGAGGAAAAAGGTTTTCTTGTCTTCTTTTTACACAGTAAACCGTCGACAGAAGTATTTGTGTCCACATAAGAGAGAGAGAGAAAGAGAGAGAGAGAACTACTGTTCCATCTGTACTTTTTACGTGTTAGTATTCGTAAAAACAAACAAAACAATAATAAACTTTCACATGCTCTCGCTCTGTTAAATCCAGTATAGGAGAATTTTCCTGTAACGTGATTTAGGTATAAATTCATTGTTACAGGTATATCTAACTTATTGCAAATAAATCAATATGCATATTTCATTATATATATAAAATAGTTTTTGAAGGAGTGCGAGCATTATGCATATGTGCTTTATAGATGTAGAAATATGTGTCTTCGTAGTTAGAAGTTAGACATCACAATTTTCTCGATTTTGAGACAGTGATGAATTTATCTGGTATATTTAGGCTGAATTCCATACCTGAACTTACTAGTACGAAAAACGTTCGGAGCTTGGCTAAAGTGCAGTGAATGATGTAGTTAATTATCATTCATTTTATTTTTATAAGCCTTTTACTATTCCTATTATTATTATTATTATTATTATTATTATTATTATTATTATTATTATTATTATTATTGTTATTATTATTATTGATAATAATAATAATATCCGTTTCGTTGTATTTGTATGACCTGCAAGAATGGCGAGTAAAGCTTAAGCCAAGTCACAATGACTTTCCGTGTACTATTGTTACCTCTATGGTAAAATATTCACTAAGGGAATTGTGTAATATCAAAACTAAACTTCTCATTTCAGTTACTTCTTTTTCTATTAAGTCCTAGGATTACATCTTGAACCTTTCAATGACATTATTGCTATTGATTTCAGTAGGTACTCCGAGAACCTCTTTTACCTCACATGTTTATTAAACCACGACAAGAGTTCTGCAAACATGTTCAGATCATTAAATGCATTTTTTATACCCATTTCGTTTATCGTGGCGTTATGTTTTCCACTGCTATTAGGAAAAACGTGTTAAGAATGTAAAACAATATGAATGGAAAATACCTGCGAAACGACGGATGACATATGGTCGATGTTTTTCATAGAACACTTCGATAGTTTTTGCTTACAAATATTACGTTCTGTCACGTTGACCAAACGTTGTTGTTAGCATATCTGTTTGTAACATAGCTTTGTGACAAATAATGTACAAGCGAATAATGTTGCCATTGGGAATGCATAAAATGCACTTCAGTCATATTAACATGTCATGTATACAGCAGACAATGTTCGTTATAATATACGAACATATTTCATTGTACAAAAATTATTGAAATTGTCACTCCTGATATTCGTTACCAATAAACAGCTGTAATAAAAGTAAATGTAACACTGAAAGAAACGAAGGATGTGAAGAGAATAAAAACACAATATTATCGTATGTGATCAATAGCCATGAAATGTGTTCAAACTGAACCTTTGGTGTCCCCTACTTTTATTGTTTTCCACTTTTAACATTACGTTATTAAAGAAAAGAATCATTTATGTTTTAATTAGTCAGAGATTGATCCTTCCCGTAAACACACAACGGATCACTGGATTGAATTATAAAACAGGTGTCACTTATACATGTAAGAAAGGGAAAAAATAGCTTTGTTTTCCCAACCAAGATGGAAATAAAATTGACACTTCGAATATGTGTGAATCACCATGTATCAGTGTAAAGAGGACTTCAAATATGAATATGAAAGGTAAAATGGACATAAATAATATTAGTTAAATTTCCATTTACTTTCATTAGGTTTGGTACCTGACAAGTTCTAGGGAATTCCATTGGTGCCGCATTACTTGATTAGCAGTAAATATTTGGGGATTTTCCGACAGTTGGGGAATACCGATGCTTCTTAGCTTACAACACTATAAATTGCACAATAGTCAACTCATGATATAAACATTAATTGATATTGCTGGGGCGCCATTACTTGATCTCAGTAGATCAGTCATTTTGTGCTCAAGTAAGGTTACTCTCTTCTTCAGTTCCTCGTCTCCGCTATTTTGTTTCACATCACTTTTTGAGGCGACCTCCTCCTGGACATGAGACTCAAGAGCTCGCTTAACACGTTTAATTTTCTCCGACGCCAAGCGGGTTTATTCCTGTTTCTTCTCTACATCAGCAATCCATACATCATTCTTAGCCTGGTTTCTCTCCAGGACTTCGATTCTGATGGGCATCGTTTCGACTTTTCTGGAGATCCTCAATCCTCTCCCTGACACTTTTTTTGCTCCTTCTTAAGCATTTCGAGGTGCTTCATTTGTGGAATAACATTCTTCACATTCTTCATTACTTCTTTCACCTCTTCGTTCACTTCTTGTATCTTATTCATATTTTTTTGCAGTTTCCCCTGTACCTTTTCCTCCACGCGAAGGGTTTTTGTCTGTATTTTTTGCATTTCTTCTTCCGTGTGACTGGTATTTTCCGGTAATTTTTCTTCCATACGACAGATACTTCCTTGTATTCTTTTTCCATCATCCACAATAATTTTGTCTACCAAGTATCTTCAACCCAACTCCGTGAATCGAGTGGTTCAGTCTCTGCTGGAGGTGTTTTGTGATCAAGAATCTCCGTACATGCAATACATAATTGTTCGATAGTGGACTCCACCGTTTGACCCTCTTCACATTTCAAACATACCACTTTCTTCTCGTCAGGATTAAAGTTCTTTTTTTTTTAGATTTCTCGCACCATTTCCTTCCTTTTATGCTCCCTTTGTCACTCCTGAGCCATTCTTGGTACCTTCTTCTCTCTTCTGACCAAGGCTGATGTCTTCCTTCTGCCCTGGGGGAGGAGCGCCTGTACAACTAGATAACTTTCAACATACAAGAGACTTTCTGCTTATTCGCCTCTAGTGAGAGAGACAGACCTCTCGACCGGGGAGAGACAGAGCATCGACTTCAAAAAGGCAAACAATTTAATGTTAACGCAATTAATATGTGCTTCGGTTTAGTACAGCACAACACGACCAACTCGGCCGAGTCATTATTTCTTATACACCATAAACTATTGCATATGCCAGCATAAAAACATAACATAGCTATATATTTATTTTATAAAGAAATAATTACTGTCTCTTTTGTTTCCTTATTCTTATACATTTACCGTGTAGAAACTGTTAACATATATGAAATCAACTATGGAAACCAATTATCCAAGTGTGCGACGTCGCGCGCCATCTCCTACACTCCGCTATAACAACAGCATTTGCATACATGCAGTCACGACTGTTGCATCAGGAGGTCTTAGGTTCAATCCCAGTGGCAGGCTATACTGACTGAGGTTTTTCCAGGGTTTTCCTCCGTCACACCAGGCAAATGCCATGACGGCATCGACACCTTCCCAAATCATTTCGCCTTCGCTATTCCTGCCTGAGCCTTAGATACCTAAAGGCTATAAATAAAATTCAAATTAATGTAAAATGCAAAACGTAAGTTGATATATATGAACACATTCAAAAGCACGGAAAGATTTTAAATACATTTTGAATTGGTACTTACTGTGATTTTATTTCGTATACTGAATATTTCGCTAGTGTTGAATGTCGGAAAAGCTGTAAGAAGAAAAATTACAATCATGAATCATTGTGAACTACATCTGTAACACATTGTTATTAATTCAGTTTTTAATATTTAATATTACTTTTAGACTAAAATTAAACAGGATTGTGTTGTATTACATAATCCTCTATGTTTAGGCTAATGTTACCACAAATCATTTTATTCTGAGTTAAGAATTTATAACCGCTTCTTCACCATTTTCATATACCTTTATTTGATTTGTTCATGTTCCTCAAAGGACGTATATTTGATTTCCTTCATCTGAAATAAGTTGGATGTTCTTCAATCCTTAGATTTGAAAGTTCTTTTCTCGGTTTCACCAACATTCGTTTAGAATTTAACGAATGAGTAGTTAAAGAAGTTAGTAACTCTTAAAGCTATTAAAGTTACTTAACGATTCGTTAAATTCTTAACGACGTTTGGTGAAACCTATGGCTTGTACTTTCATCTGGAATTATTTATGTTCATGGTTTTCTCACTTCCGTCTAAAGGGGATTATTCTGGCTTTAGTTTTTATTTCTTCTTTATTTTAATTAATATTCAAGCTAGGGCCTTCCTATCATGAAATTATATATTTTCCTTGTTTTTTCTTCTTCTAGTTTGCTCATATTTGATTGATTAGCTACTACAATTTTGAGTAAATTTTCCCTTAAGCATAATTGCGCGACATCTCTTATTTTTGGGTAGACCTGTTTCTTCGCACATTAATTGAAGTCCAGAAAGCAAATTTGACCTTTTTTTTAACGCTTTAGTATATTTTATATAGACTGATTTATTTTACAAGAACGAAAATGTAATGGATCGGGGTCGTCACATATATAGGGGCCTAGCTAATGGGCTCGATTTGTGAGCAGATTTTTGACTAGGATTCGAAGCGAAATCCAGGAAGACTCAATTCCAATTTCAGGAAGACTCCAGGAGAGTTCCAGGATAATTCCACTTCCAGGAGGATTTAGAGACTATTCTTGTGTAAATTCTGATATCCATGATGGAGAGCGACGAGAATAGGAATATAAGCCCCGAGAGAGTACCCAGATTAGTGATGTCGGCTGAGATGGTACCAACAGGGAGAAGTTCTCGTATAAGTAAACGGTAGAAAGAGACCGGAATAACGAAACCAACCGCACAAGGAGCAACAGAGACTAGAGCTGAACCTGTCTAGAAGGAACAGGAAGCTACCAAGAAAGAAGTTGCCAGCATATCCCTAATGAAGCAGTTATAAGGAAAAATTCCATTATTTAAAAACGGACGTAGACGAGAAACTTGACAATCAAGATCAAAAATTGGATGGAAAATTTTCTGATCTAGATGGAAAGGTTTTGGATTTGAAGGAAGACCAAGAAAAAAGAACTGTAGAAGTGAAGACAGATATCGAAAGAAAGGTGAATGGATACCGAAGGGAATGTAAATATTGTTTTAGGGAATTAAAACTATGGACCCAAAAACTTAAAGATGAATTATCCGCCCATATTGAATACATTAATAACAGGTTCACAGCAGTTGAGACTGATCTGGACAAGAACTTTACTGATATGCAACATTTAAAAATACATGTAAAAGGGAACTTAAGAAAATTGAAAAAAAAAATCGAAATTGAAGTAAAAAGAAATTACAACAAATAGAGCAGAAGATGGAGAGCATTCCAGAAGAAATTAAGTACAGTGTAGGAGAAGACTTCCAATATAGTATGTGAGAATACTGAAAAAATGTAATAACTAAGGAAATGACAAAGCTAGATAACACCAGTAGAGTGGAAGGTGAACGGAAAATCTAAAGTATTAAAAATCGATTCAACGAAGCAGAGGCGAATATAGTCACCATTGTTCCAGAAAAGAAGTGCCAGACAGATATCATTCAACATTTAATGAATATGCTTGGAACTAGGAAGACGTCTCGTGAAGTTAGGGTTGAGGATTTGATCCAAGTTCCAAAATGGAGAGGCATTATTAATTAATTTGGAAAGTCTAACTAAATGGTTGGAAGAATTAACCTGTTATTTCAAGACCTCAGGCATTGGAGAAGAGCCTGTGCACCTTCGGAAGAAAGATGGTGGGCAGTACCGAAGGATGGTTCCACCTTATAACCTAAATTAGCACCTTCATAGATTCTTCCTTTTGGGATATTTCTAGGACTGAAGCTGCCCCTTCTGATTCCGATTCTTCTCTTTCACTGGTAATGTTAATATTTATTGATTGTAGTTCTATGTTGATATTTTCTATGTTCCTAATTAGTACCTCTTGCTTGGGCATTTGCATTTGATTTTCCTTTGGCCTTTCTACAGTCACGTTATCGTTGGCTTGGTGATGTGGCTGGAATTATCTGTGGCTAGCATCTAACTGAATAGGGGAACTTTGGCCATTCGGATTAACCAAAGTCCCCGTATTATCATATTTTGGTAAATCAGATGTTGAGGTATCGATATTAAGTGGATCCCAGCACTGAATGTCCTTGTTGCTAGTCTTCAACACCACCAGAAGGTATTGGTAGCTAACCTTCATGTAATCAAATTCTTTCAAGAAGTTGTACCCAAGGATTATATCAAACGGACTGTTATCAGTTACCATTAAATCAAGATTTATAATGCATTCTTCCGTCACTAAGATGTTTGTACATATCTTCTCTATTATCTCGATGTCCTTTGCCTCAATACATTTTAGCCTTAAGTTTTCTGCTCCTATCATATCCATTTTAGCAGACTTATACTTTGCCTTTATTTTTTTAAATAATAACTTCTTCAATAATGAAATGTGGCTTCCGTACCACATAAAGCAACTGTTGGGATGTCATCGATCTTAATTTGAATCAGGGATAATTTTCTTGCTGGTCCCAGAACACAAGGACATTCAATAGCTGAAAACGGCGTGTACTGACTAATCATTCAATTCTTCTGCCTGGATGTCCTCCTCACCGGATGTGTTCCTCGTTTGCATGGGTTGGAAAGGATTTTCTCCGTGACTGGTTCTGGATCTCCAGTAATCTGGTATGATCTTCGACGAGTTGTTCCCTCTTGCGCCATACTGATTTCCTGTGGTTGAAATAGAGGCTCTTGCTCGTTCGATACAGGCGTTCACATTTTCGTTGTAGTTGTTCCTTATATTCTGCTTCTGGTTCCCTTAATTTCTTGGTCTATTGTTATCCCCATAAAACTTCTGATTACCATTTCTATTCTTAATATAATTTCATCCTTTCTTGAATTTCGACTTTGGTTTTCCCAATCATCTCGATTACCGGAATTGTTCAGTCTATTATCATTATTTTTGTTGGTCCAGACGTCATCTTGCTTTCATAGTGCCTTCAGTTGTACTATAGTTTGTACAAGCCATATGGGAGTGTGCTCATGGATTCCCTAAATAACTTCCCATCCGTTATGTTCGGATCCACACTTGCCAGTTCCGTGATGCATTGAGTTACCTCCTGTTCCATACTTTCCGCATTCTGTCAATCAATTCTGGTTTGTCTGATCACCATCTTGGTTCCTCCTATGCTATCTCTTCTTGTGTATTGCCAAATAAATTTCTAGCAAAACTTTCTGAAGGTGCTAATTTTGTTTCTTATAAGGTGGGACCATCCATCGACAATGCCAACCATTGCTCTTCCAAAGGTATGCAAGCGGTCTTAAAGTAATAGGTTCATTCCTCCAAGTATTTAGTTGGACTCTCCAAATTAACATGACCACTCATTTTGGAACTTTGTTGATATCTTCAATCCTAACTTCAGGAGCCATCTTTCTGCTTCCCAAAGTATTCATTGGGTTTCGAACGAAATCTGTCTGGCACTTCTTTTCTGGAACAATGCAGACTCTATTCATTGAATCGATTTGCAATTCCATAGGTCTTGAAGAAGGTTTTCCGGTAATATTCAACCCTTCTGGAGTTATCTAGCTGTCATTTCCTTAGTTATTACAATCTTGCCGAAATATCTCACGTGATATTGGAAGACTTCTCCTACGCTGTCTTTTATTTCTTTTATTTCTTCTGCAATGCTCTCCATCTTCTACTCTATTTGTTGTAATATTTTTACATGAATCTCGATTATTTTTTCAATATTATTAAGTTCCCTTTACATGTATTTCTAAGTTTGCATATCAGTAACGTTCTTCTCCAGATCAGTCTCAGCTGCTGTAAATCTGTTATTAATGTATTCAATATGGACTATTTATTCTTCGTTAAGTGTTTGGGTCCATAGTTTTAATTGCCTAAAACAATATTGACATTCCCTTCGGTATCCATTCACCTTTCTTTCGATATCTGTCTTCACCTCTATAAACCTTTGTTCTTGGTCTCCCTTCAAATCCAAAACCTTTCCATCTAGATCAGAAAATTTTCCATCCAATTTTTTATCACGATTGTCAAATTTCTCGCCCAAGTCCGTTTTAAATTCTGGAATTTTCCCAATAACTGCTTCATTAGGGATATGCTGGCAACTTCTTCTTTCTTGGTAGCTTAATCTTCCTTCTAGACAGGTTCAGCTCTAGTCTCTGTTGCTCCTTGTGCAGTTGGTTTCGTTATTCCGGTCTCTTTCCGTTATACCGTTATACCGTTTATTTATACGGACACTGCTCCTTGTTGGTACCATCTCAGCCGACGCCGCTGATCTGAGTACTCTCTCTCTCTCTCTCGGGATTTACATCTCTATTCTCGTCGCTTTCTATCATTGATAACAGATTTTACGCGAGAATAGTGCCTAAATTCTCCTGGAAGTGGAATTTTCCTGAAACTGGAACTCTAGTGGAGATTTCCTGGAACTGGATTTCGCTTCGAATCCTGGTCAAGAAACTACTAAAAAATCGAGCTCGTAAGCAAGGCGCCAATATGTGGAACGACCCCGAGTATCCTTTTGATAACTGTTTATAGTATTGATATTACAACTAATATTCCGGTTAAGACATGGGTTTTAGCATATGCACCTGAAAGCTAAAAACGTACAAATAAATAAAACAATAGGATCTTAGAAGATACTTTTATTACAATTACAACTGCTCACCCAAGAGCCAAGTAACTTATCGGGGCCAAGCCCTAGAATAAGTGACTTTACATTAAGTGAGAGCTATATTTATACCCCTCTCTTGCGAGGCCTGGTGTGGTTTGCACTAATAGAAGTTAGTTCCAATTTTACATATTTATATTTTCAGACATAGTTAAATTATTTATTCAATAAATCGATATAATAATAATAAAATCTATAAACAACTTATGAACCATTCCATTGTACTTCACTTCTTCTCTGATATTTGTCTCAAGGTAAAAATCTGATCCAACGTGGATCTCCTTTTTTTAATCCACATTGGTGGTCTCCAATGATTAACTCTACGTATACGGTTATACGTGTTACTAGAATATTCTCACCATTTTGTAACATATTGGGAGTAAGAAGATTTCGTGGTAATTATTACAGTCGGGTTTATCGCCTCTTTTATAAATCGGAATTATGTAGCGACTCATTAATTATTATTTCACTACAAAACTTTATTTTGCCAATGCATTAGCTTCCTTTTATAGCTGTTCAAATATTGTTAGCCATCTGGCTGCACTTGGCAATGGTGGTGCCATTTCTACACCGCGGAAATTTTCAAAGTGTGATTTTCATACAAAATGTGGTTATGGACGTCTTAGGATAGGTTTGTTCCTTTTTTCCTGATCACAGAAAATGGCGGACTGAATCCGTTAAATAAAAATTGGTTGTGAAATATGTAAACACGAGGAAGTCTTTTGGTTTTTCTTAATGATTACTGCGTTGAGTGTTGGGTTACGTCGTTTGAGAAATTAGTATTTGTTCTGAGAAGCTTGAGTTAAGTGAATGTGTGACGGTAACCAGTGTAAATAAAATAAGACTTCGGAGCTCTATAATTACAGTAAAATTCCTAAAAAGGAAAGTTCATCATTTAATTGAAAGGTAAGTTAAAACTAGTAATATTTCGATTTTGCTTTTCAGCGGTAAAAGAAACATCGTGCTTTGGATTTGTAGACTGCGATTAAGATTGAAATTGATCAATAATCCAGTAATGAATAAGAGAATGAGTGGTTGATAAATAGAAACAAGTCTAATTACTAACATAAAAAAATCTTGGTTGAGTGAAGGAGCAGATTGACTGGAATTGAGTTGTTGTTGTTGAAGTTCAAGGGTTGGCCTAAATTGCTAGTTTAAAATATCTAATAAGGTGCTAACTAGTTGGGTTGATTTATTTGAATGGATCGGGTTCTGTAGGTATAGAGAATTTGTATCTGTTATTGAGCTGGTTTGAAAAGTTCTGGTTAGTGAATGCTTGGGATGAGTTTTGAGAGAGAAGCATGCTGCGGTGATTGCAATTGTTGTCTTCTTTTTCGGAAGGTAACAAGATAAAAACACGGAATAAGTTAAGCTGGTTTTTCTGTGGTTGTATGGACTACTTGGGTTATTCAGAATTTTTGAGTTACTTACACGGAAAGTCAGGCTTGTTGGGTACCTTTATGTTACTGATTTAAATTGTTTTAGTAAATCTTCCGCTTTTGTTAATGGGTTGATTGAAGATTACTTTGTTCATTATAAATTCTTTTAAGGATTTCTGCGAAGTTTTTGTGTCAAAGTTAACAAGTTGTGTTTTCCTTGTTTTCTTTGTTAGGACTGGAAAAATAGAACAAAGAGTACTCAGGGGTAATAAGGAGATCCTGGATGTGGTTATTTTGAGTTTTTGTGCTGCTTGTGGCATCAAGTTGAGGGATTTAATTGTTGGGTCTTCAGAAGGAATACCTGAGGTGTTAACGTTTTCTGGTGTGTCAATTCTTAAGCGAGTGAATAATTTAGCTTGTCTTAATGAAAACTCTCCGGAGAGAATTAATTTTGAGATAAATTTAGAAAGTTTTTGCAAACTTTGTCGTTCCCACTTTCCTATTGGCCTATACATTGTTGCTTTTTCTTTTTGAATCTAAAACTTTGCTCTTCTAAGGATAAATAATATAGATTACAAGCTAATTAAGTAGTATTGATTGACTAGTTAGACTAGTGGTAGTAAAACGTGAGATTTTGCACCCAAAGGTTTAATTTTAAAAATTAAGTAGTGCTTTTGAGGATATTCTAGAAGGTCAGAGGAGTGCCCATCAGTAGATTATCTGGGGTAAAAGAAGACTTCCTTGTTTAGCTAAAATTACTTAGATACCTAATTTTTATGCGTTTTTTATTATGTCTGATTATAGATGTGATATATTCTTCAAAGAACACTAGTTGTAAGTTTGTTTTTTTCTTTAAAAATACAGTTTGTAGTGTGCATTTTATGGGAAGCTACAAAATGGCGGATGGATTACTCTGTCTATGATTAGTCTCCGTCTTGGAACAGTCTTTTAGGTGCTTACAGTAGTACTTGAATAACTGGTGTAGAGTTACTACTGATTTGACCGCTGATTGGCTGGTTCCTTGACTTATGATTGGGTCTTGGAAACGAGACAGAAAAGAAGGAGGGGTTTCGTTGCGGAACGAGATCAACCTGCAGTTTGAAAAGAATTATGGAGGAGGATAGGACTATGTCGTTCTAGTTCTTTAACATAGTGCCTTATTACCGAATAAGTTCGGATATAATGGACGTATATATTGGAGTTTCAGATAATGTAATCATTAT